>PVJX010041632.1:0-14555 GCA_004027295.1 Dolichotis patagonum
TGGGTCTCTCCAGGGTGTTTTACTCTGGCATTTGAGCTGTCTCTCTCAGAGAGTGTCTCTCTCCTGCTACCTACCAGTCTGCCATCTTGTCTTCCCTCTAGTCTAATAATGTTTAATGTAATTATTTAAATGGGTAGAGTCAGGACTAGCATCTTATTGAATTTTTATCTATTTTCTGGCTTTGCTTCTTTGTTCCTCTTGTCCTATTGCCTTTTGCTTTACTCTAATATTTACTAAATTATATTTTACTTTTTTTACAGATATTTACTTATGTCTATTTATATTGTTTTTAATACTTACTGTAAAGATTACCATATAAATACTCATATTTTCACAGTCTGCTCAGTTAATATTTTCCTGCTCCATGAGAAATGTAGAAATTCTGAATCATAAATATCTGTTTACTGCCCCTTGTTCTTTAGGCTATAATTTTCATATTTTTACTCTAGAAAGATCATAACTCCCACAACACAATGTTTTAATCATTGCCTTAAAAGTTCTATGTAACATAAAGAAATTGAGAGAAAAATAACCTGTTTTATTTACCTAGGTATTTGTCATTTTTTATGCTCTCCGGTCTTTTCATTGGTATCATTTCCCTTTAGCTTCAAGAACTTCAGTTAACATGTCCTGTAGTTAAGTCTGATGATGAATTTTCTCAGTTTTATATGCCTGAAAATGTCTTTATTTCTTACTTATTCTTAAAGGATATTTTTGCTTGTTATAAAATTGTAGATTTGCGTATACTGCACCACTGTTTTGAATATTTTCCTCTTCTGGTCTTCATGCATTCTGATGAGAATTTTTGTTTCTCTGAATGTGACATGTAATGTGTCACTTTTTCTCCTACTTCTTTAGCATTTTCGTTGTGTTACTGCAGTTTGACTATAATGTACCTAAGCATGGTTTTTTTGTATTTAATTTTGGTTGGGGTTTGCTGAGTTTCTTGAACTTGTAGTATGTGTATTTCAACCATTATTTTATCATATACTATTTCTTCACCATTCTGCCTCCTTATGCCTGTTGAGACTCCAATTTTATCTATATAAGACCTTTTAACACTGCCCCACCAGTCCTTGATACTTTTTTCATGTTATTTTTCATTCTTCTGGTGGAGTCATTTCTATTAATTTATCATCATTTGTTGGCATTTGTTATCATCATGTTGCTATTGACCCCATCTGATGCAATTTTTAAAACTTTACACTGTATCTGAAGTTCTAGAATTTGTTTTCTTCTTTTCTTTCTCCTCTTTTACTTTGTCCTTCTCTTCTTTCTCCTCCCCCTCCTCCTTCTCCTTTTCTTGGTTTCTGCTCCTATTTCCTTACTTTGCATTAACTGTAAACATATTTTCTTTTAAATACATGAGCATAGTTATACTAGCTTCTTTAAAATCCTCGCCTGCTAATTCTAACACCTGAGTCATCTCAGGATTGATCTCCATTGATTGTGTTTTCACTTTAAAGTGGGTCAAAAATTTTCCTTTCTTCCCATATCAAGTGATTTTGGATTATGTTATAGACAGTGTGAATTTTATATTGTGGGAACTCAGTTCTACTATAGTTCTCTGAAAACTGTTGTTTTTATTATACTAGGTGATAACTCATCTGGAATTAAACTGTAAACTCCATATCCTAGATGGCAGTTAAAAAATCTCAGTTAAGTTTGTTTATTCTAAGTTGGAGTCTGTAGTATGCATATATTATTAACAGGTCAGGCAGTCAGGCAGTCAGGCAGATATTTGTGCAGAGTTTATGCTTATAATTTGGGCTCATTCTGTCTAGCTCTCTCCATTCCAGATGTTCCCCTTTCTCCTTCTAGTACCTGTGGTTTTTCTGATTCTTTACGCAAGAAAGCCTGCAGGTTTTCCATCAGGGTTTAGGTGTCCTTCAGTGCATTAGTTTCAGCCTAGCATGAGACTAACAGTTGTAAAACAAGTAATTCCCTTTTGATGTTACCTTTCTCTAAATGACTACTCTTCTCTAGAATTTCTCCACTTTCATTCACTTTCCAGTGCCTTCAAGTCATTGTTAGTTCATATTATTGTTGTGTGCAAGGAGGTCAAGTTCTTTAGGAACTACTGACTGTACTGGCAGCAGATATTGACCCCCCGCATGGTAGTTTGTTTACATATGGGGTTTTCTGTTATAAACATTAGTGGATAAACCAACCAACCAACCTCATTTACATTCTTGGTACCAAACTTCCTGTACACTGAAACTAAATCGTGACCTTTCTGTGATACTCAGTTGCTCAAGGAAAGTTTATTTTTGTTAGAAGTACTATATGTTTTGAGGGCTTACAAGTTATTTTGAGAAATATAAATTTTCATCCTCTCATCATATACCCAAATAAGTAATAGCTCTTTGAAAGATAACATGAATAATAGGAAACGCATACTCCAAAGCCACATATACCTTTGTTCATCCTCCTCGTTGGGTGTTCTTGGACAAATCACTTAACTTCTCTGAGCCTCTGTTTCCTGATATCATAATGCAATCTGTTCTCAAGATTGATAAAGGCACTGAGTGAGGGAATGTAGGGAAGGCTGCCTGTATGTTCTCTTTTTACCTGGGACCAGCCAGATTATAACTCTGTCCCAGTGTAATTTTTGATAATATGCCTTTTGCTTTCAAAAATATTCTAGTACATATCAAGTAATATTACCAATCCAGTGAGTACATTCTTCTGCTCATGAGTCTTACAGAAGAATTATTAAATACTGATGCCTCATTTCCTTGCCCCAATTTTAGTGAAAAAACTGTGAGTTTAGTTTATCGCATAGTTTCTATTGTTTTGTTTTAGCTTGTTTTTTTCTACTTTCAGAACTATATGGGGGTAAGATGACCTGATTCCCAAGACTGGCCTTTATTTCTGAGAATTAGGGGAAATTATCTAACATGTCATTCCCCTTCTGCTATTATTAACCAGGTGGAACCAGGTTAAAGGAAGAGAACCTCAGAGATAGGCTTGGAAAGAAAGAAATGTGTTTGATGTATGTGTGTGTGTGTGTGTGTGTGTGTGTGTGCATGCGTGTATGTCTATAGGCACCAAGACTATGCCTTGGTCTGCAATTCTGGGTGTGCAAAAGGGGTATGACAGCTCTATGACGTTAGTTTCCAGCTCTCAGCCCTATGTAGGATGATCTGAGGTGGGGATCGGGATTTCACTCTGATGCATGGAGACTCCAGCTTTCATTTCCTGGCTTTTCTTGGCAGGTTTACCTAGGTGCTGTCCCTCTGGGGAGGATTTTGGCTTCCATATATTTGCCTAAATCACTGAGTGAGAAAATTCCTCTTAACAACTTACAAACCATCTTGTTTAATTTTTTTGGCCAAACTTCACTCTTTAAGGTAAGTTCTTGCCTCTAATAGCTGTCATGAACTGAAATATGGTGACTCACTCTAATTATGAGCTCCTGCAATTTTCATAGTGTTCTGTTTATTTTAGAAGACTTTCTGATTGATTCTACAAGTCCTTCAGCACAACCCCTGGCCCTCAACATGAATCAACATCTACTTTAATGATGTTCTTCAGTTATTAATTTTCACAGTTTCTCAGATTTGGATAAGGACTTAAAGATTATCTAGTGACCAAACAGAGACCTCAAGAAGTTTGAAAGCCAAAAAGGAACAGCATGTCCTCCTGATGAAAAGCCCTTAGGACATGCCAGTGCTCTCCTCCAAAATCTCTCCTGGATCATCACAGCCAATGAACCCTCCCTTGTGGATGAATTTCTTTGAAACTGGGTGGGGTCCAGCAGGCACTTGCCTGTGTACATTTGTTGTTTTTCCTCCCCACCTACACAGAACATTTTCTGAGGGTTCCATCCTTCCCACTCTAAAATAGGTGGTATGATAAAATGATGAAGAGGTCGGACTCAGGGGTCAGGAGATGGTGGTATTTGAAGCTGGCTTTGCCATATTCTAATTGTACAAGCTTGGGCAAGCTGTTCAGTGTTCATGTGCCTTAGTTTTCCTCCTATGCAAAACAGGACAGGAGTAGTATATTATAGAACTTTTGAAGAACTAATGGTGGTAATATGTATAAGTGCTTACAGTACTGCCTGGTATGTAATAAGCACCAACATGAGTGTTTGCATTGCTGTTTTAATTATCTTTTCATTGAGTTTTACCTACCAAATGGCCTGTTCCCTCAGAACACTAGCTTCTTGGAAGACAACGTTTGCGTGATGTTCAACACAATAATCAGTATTTACCCTTATTATCTCATCTACTTCTCACAAGAAGCTTACACTCAAAAAGATGAAGAAATTTTACCCAATGTCACAGAGTTAGGAAGTGACCTAGGTAGGAATCAAACCCAGATCATGTATTTAGGAGATTACAGCATTGAATTTCTCAGGTGCATTGAATTTCTATGAAGGTCATCCAATGAAAACAACTTCCAATGGTGAAATATTCATAGAACTATTTAGGAGGAGATTGTACTGCCCAATTTAAAATATACCACATTTCCTTATCACTTATGTCTATATGATATTCCTCTGGCATTCCATTAGCCACTTTTCTCTCTAAATTTATTCTTGTAGGCTTTGCTCAGATTCTACCCAGCATGCCTACCTGTGGTTAACAAGCCCTTGCTCTCATCTCTGACTCCTGGACAATAATTTTTAGTGGGCAAAAATGTCTATTAAAAGTTTAAAATGTGGCCCATAGCTGTCTGACCCTTTTGATAGTCTTTTCATTTCTCTGGAAACATCTGAGATGCCATTATTTTTATCCTAGTATCTCTCCTGTTTACAGAGGGTTGTTTGTCTCTTGGAATAAGAGATAAACTTGCTTTGCATAGACTTCTCACTTATTAAGTAATTTTTATTGACTAACATCTTCCACTGAAGTAGATTAAAGATCTTTGCCAAGATTAGGCTACAGATGACATAGTGCCAGATGAAGAAGGATTAGAACTACTCTGCCATCCAATTCACAGCTGGAAAGCTTCTCATTACTCATAGTACCCCATCTCCTCATTGTACCAAGAAAGACACTGACACCCAGACAGATGAAGGCACTTGCTGAAGATGACAGTTTATTCACCTAATCATTTATTAATTCAGCAAATATTTAGTGAATTCCTGCTCCATGTCCTATGTTGTGTTCGATGCTTGAGATCCAATGCTAAGCCTGGGAGACACGGTGCCTGTCATTAGGGAACTCATAGAGTGATGGAGAAGAGTACAGACCTGAATTCTTTAACACTTAAAAGGGGACCTGAGTCTTGGATTTGTGCTACTGGCTGCTGAGAAGTGAGTGCTAACAAGATATGCCACCCTCTAGCTCCCTTTTTTGTTTTGCTTTGTTTCAGTTCTTGATTCTCACAGCCTTGCTTTCACACTGCTTCTTCTAACATCTTTTGATCAAAATTTTAACTGTCATTACAACGTATTCCCTTAGAAATTGTTGGAGAGACACCACTCTTGAACATCATATGCCTCATCTTCCATTCCTCCACTAGTTGCAGTTCTCAGAAAGAGGAAAAGACACAAAGTGAAAGCAGTGTTGCTTGGGGCTCTGGGACTGTAGTAGAGGGTCCCTACTGTCATCCAGGAGAGCTGCAATGGCCTTGTGTAAGAGAACCCTCAGTGGACACCAAAACCCTATAGAAACTAAAAGATGGGAGAGGATGAGGAAGGAGGAGGCAGGAGGTCTCAGGCAGAGGCAACAGCTTCTGTAAAGGTCAGAGGCATAACAGGAACCCTTGAGCCTAGAGTACAAAGGATGGAGTGGTGAGGAATGAATTTGTTTCTTCCCCAGTATGGCCACCATTTATAGGTAGGATAAATGAAGCCATAGAAGAACTTAATTAAACCCTGAACTATGCATTGTGGATGTCTCTACTATTGGCCTTTCCAACATGGACAACCATTTCTCTTAGATTAAGTTGGGAGGGTCAGTAGAGATCTAGTTCACTCTCTTTCCTCATATCTTCAATAATCAAGATGGAGAGGGCCTTTTGAGAAACAAGAGGACTCTGTCTACCACTTGGCCTTTCAAGCATTAGCCAGGGCCCTTTCCACCTGTGGATTTCACTTCTACATCACATTGTCCCAGGTAATTCCACTGGAAAGGGAGTTCTTATCATCAGGCTGGTTTTGGATGAACACAGTGAGTTCAGAACATAAATTGAGTAGTTTCCTAATAGCCTTCAGGCTGCATTCACAAATCCCCAGTGTCAGAATCTTCAGGGCTCAAGTGGGGTAGGAAGTAGAGTCTACACATTGTTGCTTTGGGAATGTGAAGGCATGGCATCTTCTAAAAGTGACCAGCATGCTCTTCAAGAGATGTTGTCTAGGCTCACTCACATTCTCCAGGTTTACTTGGCAAACCTTAGTGGATTTGTCTCCTCTCCCTCCTGTCTTATGTTACACCATCTCTGGTCTCTTTATGTGTGTCCCAGAAGAGGCATGTTCTCAGCTGGCTTATCTTCTAGAGGCTTGGTCTCTGGTACTTTAATTATAAAGTGCCATGTCTTAACACGTTTATTCTTATTGCCTTTATACCAACATTCATTAAATATCTCTTACCTGTCATTCACTAGCTGTGTGATCTTTGCGCATACAGCACTGAGCTTGTTCAACCCTTAAGTTTATCTGAAAAATATATCTGTGATGTCAGTGAAGACCAAAGGTAGTATTTGTGTTGAAATCATTTGGCAAAGTTCTCACTTACAGTGAGTGCAAGATAAAATACCTATGGTGTGCTAGGGTGTGCAGGGAACACTATGATACACAGGCTGGGACCATGGCCTCAGAGTTTTGTTCTTCTGGAGAGCAGATGATTATCCTTACAGACTTCTAAGATGGCTGCTCAGCAATCTGTTTTCATCTTCAGTGAGGCTAGAAGAAACAGTGATTTATAACTAACCCACGATAGATTTAGGCTCTTATCAGGAGGGATTTCTTTATCCTGCAATACCATGGTTTGTGCTAGTGCAGTACTGAGTAACAGGTGCAAAAATATTGCCAGTTGGATAGATATTTTGATGTGTGGATAGATCAATGAATTTCTCTAGCTTGATGTAATTGAGACATTATGTAAAGACAGGAGGTGAACTGAATGATCTATGAAAATTCATTCTTAGCCTCTTATTTTCCCTACATTTCATTACCTAGTACTGTGTGTAAGATTTCAAAAATTCTAAATTGAAAAGGAGCATGTAAGAAATTATACATTTAGAATCTGAACTCCTTTATGTTTCATCTACAGACCAAGGATGTCACTAAAACATTAACTTCATATGTTGTGAGTGCCAGCCTTTCAGACATGTCCATTCAAAATTTGGCTGATCCAGTAGTCATCACTCTGCAGCACATTGAAGGAAATCTGGTAACATATCCATTTTTATCTCAGAGTCTTGTGGCCTCAGAATCCCTCTTTAATTCTCCTATTAAAAATAATTGGCTAATTAACAGATGTGAGTGAAAGCTTAATGAAGTTTGTCTAGGTAGCAGAGATGTGTTATAACTGGGGACTTATAGAAATAATTCCTCATCCTAAAGCATAGTGAAAGGTGGGCATTCTAGTGCTGTGACAGATTGGTAAGGTAGTAACTGACGATAGGCAGATCTCTTGGTTGTGCCAGCACACTGACATTTAATTCCATTCCTTTTTGAGTGAAGAATGTTCATTCAAAATAACTGAACATTTGTATTCTTTGAATTTCCATGAAGAGCATTAAAATGTGTATTAATTATCACCAAAGGACCCAAACCACAATCATATGGCATAACATAAGGCATATATTACTAAATGATCAAATTTAGCCTTAGTATAAGAATGAATTACTATTTCATTCTTTGATGTTAATGTGTGACCAGTGAGAAGTCTCAATAGCTTCCTTCATTCCTAATTTAAAAACCATATGACACAACATATTTTTAACTAGTGTTGGTTATAGAAGAGAAGAAGAAAAGGAAGAGGAGGAGAGGGAATTAAAAAACACATATCAAATGAAACATCATTAGATGGATAAGATCTCTCCATTGGAACTGAGGCTACAACTACAGCTCTCAAACCATTCCAAGCAATCAATTTTTTTTCTTGCCTCCAGTGTCCTGAACACTGTAGGAGCTGATGAGGTTTTAAAAATACTCTGCTGAGGACTGATGAAAAGGCAGCCCAGTCTTGTGTCCATAAGGCATCCTCTGAGCAGTGAGCCTTCAATTCCAAAGCTCCACAAAGAACACCTAGTATACACCAGTCCTGCATGGGCTATCCACAGCTGCATCCTGCACCTCGCACCAGAAAACCATGGCAAAATCACATGCTGCCAAATGTTTGAGAACACATACCAGACTATCACGCAGCAATATTGTTTGTTCACTTGAGTTAAATGGAGTTAGTCTTACAACCTATTTACTATGGCCTATGTGTGTATGCATGCGTGTCTGTGAGCATGTGTGTGTATATGTATCTACTGCCTGAAAAAATAATTGAAAAATTTGTATGTATTTGTTATTGTGTAGTAACCTTCACAAACAAAGAGTACTTTATCTCTAATTTCTCCTTTCCAGAATTACCATCAGGTTCATTGTGCCTTTTGGGATTTTGAGATTAACAGTAAGTACTTTTCAGTTGTCCCATCATTTTCCTATTTGCCAATTGAAATGGGGAATTGTGCTGAAGCTGGCCTTAGCATATACTGCAGCATACTCTGAATGACCCAGATACAGGATATGATTTTTATATCAGCTTAGGGCATGGGAATTAAGGAACAACTCCTTTTTCATAAGACTTACTAGGAAATCAGAAAAGCCATCCAAGTCAGGGGTAAGCAAAGTTGGAAGAAAGAAATGTGGATTTGAGGTACAGAGTAGGTTTGAGCTGATTGAAGAAAGTGGAGGAATGATCACCTGGCTCTTTATCTGTGCATTCCCATGGAGATTTTCAATGTCAATTTTTTTATCCTTTTTTCTCCTCACCTGGGTAGGTCATGTACTCTCTTAATCTTTTTATCTTTTCATGAAGAAATGAGACTCCTTGGTTGATACCTATGGCCCCCTCCTCCTTGCATAAGTCTTTGATGATAGTAAGAGAAGATACTTTGGACGATTATTGCTGACTAGGTTTCTCTTAGTCTTGCCAAATCCACTGGAATCCTTAGAAATAACACCCAATCTCAGAGAATTCCCAAATGGAATCAATTTCCCCTGAGATTCCATGGCTGGCTGTAAGTAGAGCCTTTCTACCCATGGAAAATGTGCCTGGGAACTTTCCCTTTTCAACATCTTTAGGATTCTAGAAAAAAGAGGAAAATTTTCTTTCCACATGGCTCCCCGGGATACAAGAATAAAGACTTTCCCTTTGTGACAAACGAAAATAACACTGTCCTCTCCTGGTCCCCTCTAAGTCTTTCAGGAAAGGAATCCTATGAAGCTATGAGTTTTGTTCCACAGCTTCAATCAGTTGATTTCTGTGTGGTCATTAATGCCAATTCCTGGGATACCTCCAAGATACTCTTTTCCCCCTACCTCTGAGCCTCATGGGTCTAGAACTTCTAGAATCTGTGTGAGTTGTCCCAGATGGACAAATTCTGACTACACTTAGCTATCTGCCTTTGGATACCTTCTGGTCTAATGTTACTTTGTAGATTCTACCCCAAATCTGCTATAAGGCCCAAGATCTACATGTTATGGTCAATGAGAATTGGTTCCAGAACGCGGAGCATGCTCAGGAGAAACTGAGGATGTGTCAAGTAGTACAGATACTCTCATTTGCTCCCAAAGAGCTACACTCCATGATCTGGGTTGGATACAAAACATTTGAGACCATCTAAATACTAGGTAGAACTGATCATTTCAGATATCTACTCTAGTCCCACTAAGGAGACTCAAATATCACAGTGTATTCCTGAGATCTGTATCCATCAAAAAATCTAGATCTGCCTTTTCTGTCAGTTGGTTACTTAAAAAAAGTTGTCACTCCAGTATGATGGCAGCACTATTGATCATAATCAGAGTATGTCAGCATCCATAGAGGCAGGTCACAAAAACAAGAAAAGTACAAATCAAAGAAGTTATGCCATTTATGAAGCACCATCAAAGTCAGTTTGGCATATTAGACTTAATTTAATTTTGGTGTTCAGTTATACCTCTATCTTGTTGTCTTAACAAACACAGATAATTATGATACATATTTAGATGGTGCATATAATGAAAATTTAAACATTTCTGAGAAAAGCAAAATTGCTTTTAAATTCCCTTCTGTTTCCTGCAGATGGACTAGGTGGATGGAATTCATCAGGCTGCAAAGTAAAAGAAACAAACGCAAATTACACAATCTGTCAGTGTGACCATCTTACCCACTTTGGAGTTTTAATGGTAAGTTGTGTCTTCATCATTTCTCAAAGAATTTTGACATCTTTTATGAGGCTCGAAGTTAATGTTTTAGTGCTGTTATATATATATATATAAACTAAGTCATGAAAAAATGGTATGCAGTGGAAAAATTTCCTTCATCCATCTTCTTCATTCAAAACAGTGGACTGAAACAAATGTTGATTTTTCTTGTTAGAAAATTAATGTTTACTCCTTAAATTTCAAGCAATACTGAAAAAGTCCTTTTAATCACTGTCTGGAGAGATCACTTCCTTTAACAGTCTGATATATATATATATATATATATATATATATATATATATATATATATCTTTAACAGTCTAATATGGGTCTTCTTCCAGAATCATTGCACTTATATATTCAAATAATTTTTCATGACACTTCAGAACGTTTTGGTTCTCAGGTTAAGAAATGTGTAGACCACATAATCTTTAATGGTCCATTTAATTTTGTGAAAGTTATTTAAGTTCTAAGGGGAAGGAACATTTTTTGATGTTCTGTGTAATGTTTTGGGACGTTCAGTTCAGATAATGATTCATTTTGCATCCCAAATTCAGATATTAGCTTGGTTATATTTTAAGTGTGGAACACGTTAGTGACAATGAAACCAAGGACTAAATGTTCTCCCAATTGCTCTTGATTGCTCTCCATGTCCTGTACACAGGAAATTGTACTAGGCATAGTCAACAAACAAAATATGGTCTTATCATATATCCATCCACATAGTTTGGTTGTGCAAGAACTAAAGCAGAGATTCTGTATATCCTGGGAACTACCTGTTAGTACAGGAACTATTTTCCCATTAAATTGTGCTGGTAAATAGTAAAATACAACATATTTCATTACATTCACTAGGATTTATCCAGGTCTACAGTGGATCCAGTGAATGAACGAATATTAGTGATTATAACATATACTGGATGTGGCATCTCCTCCATTTTCCTAGGAATTGCAATGGTGACATACATAGCTTTCTAGTAAGTTCATACGGCTTTACTCTGAGTAAGTTTAATTTGGTTTGATGGATGTTATTGTCCTTGTAACCTTGTTAATTTCATGAACAAATCACAAAACAGGAGGATGTCAGATCCATTAGATTATGAAGTGGTCAGGTTAAAAGAAAAGAAAGTAACTGTCACCTCTGACAAAAGATTTTAAATGGATTTTTAATATCAAGGAGTTACAATAGGAGAAGATTTTTCTACCAAGACATAGGAATACTAAACATAAAAATTGGTAATGCAGACTTCATTAAAAATAAGAACTTTTTTCTTCAAAAGACACAGTTAAGATAATGAAAAGTCAAACCACAGATTGGAAAAAGATGTTTACAATGCAATATCTGACAAAGGACTTTTAGAAATATACAAAGAACTCCCACAAACCTAGCAAGACAGACAATACAATTGAAAATTGGACAAAGGAGTTGAACAGGCACCTTACAAAACAGGTTATCCATGCCTGAACTTAAATTTTACCCAAATGGCCAATAAACATATGAGAAGGTTCTCAATATAACTACTCTTCAGAGAAATGCTAGTCAAAATCATAATTATAGTTTGCTGTGTATCCACTAGAATGGCTAAAATTATAAATATTGATGTTAACAGTGTTTGCAAGGAAATGAACTCTTACATATTGCTGTTGAAAATGTAAAATGGCACAGGTACTTTGGGAATTATTTGGCAATACCTACTAAAGATAAATATATGTCTAGGAAACATCTACGAAAGACAAGTATACATTTAGCCATTGACTCAGAAGTTTCACTCTTACATGTGTTCAAGAGAAATGTGTGCCTATGTTAACCAAAAGATATACACAAAAATATCCATAGCAGCTTCAGTTATAGAAATAGCCCCCATTACATTACCAGTTGTTTGAATGAACAAACTGTGATTGTTTGTAAAATAGAGTGCATACAGCAGTAGAAAGAGCTGAACTACTTTTATACAATGCAACATAACATCTAAATCCTATAGACACAAAAAGGAGCAGAATAAGCCAGAAAAAAAGAGGTATTATAGCCCAGCATGTGATACAGACCTGTGATTCCAGCACTCTGGGAGGCTTAGGCAGGAGGATAACAACATGAAAAGCAATCTGGGCAACTTAGCAAATTAGCAAGGCCCTGTCTCAAAACAAAACATAAAAGGCACAGGAAATGTAGCTGAGTGTGAGGGCCCTGGGTTTAGTCTCCAGACCGCACACAAGAAGGGAAGAAGAGGAGAAGGAGAGGATGGAGAGGGAGGAGGGAGAGGAAGAGGAAGAGGAGATCATGTTTTATGGTTCCATTTGTATGATTTCCAAATACAGGCAAAATGGAAATTGTGAAGATAGAACTTAGAATATTGGTCTGGCGAGGGTTGTTGAGGGAAAAGCATAAGAAACCTTCTGCGTGGAAGTTCCACAGGTTTGTATGTACACGAAAGATTCCCTGAGTAGCTTCTTAAGATCTGTGCACTTTAAAATTTACCTCAGTTAAAAAAACCTCACATTTTTAGAGCATGAACATTGCAAAATTTAAATCAATATATATTGAATCAAGATTGTAAAAGGATCAAAGAGGAAAATACATGTCTTTAAAGTTGGAAACTACTAGGTCAGTTTCCAGAAGGTAAAACTGTGGTCACTTAGGGAAACTTTAGGCCATAATTTCATAATTCTAAACATTGGGATCTTCGGAAATATCTAGTTGAAGTGGTTTCCATAGTCATCCTTCTATTTTGTAATATGTAGATCCTTCTATTTTGAATATGATGATGATATAATTGTAAAGAGAAAAAAGAAAAAAGGCTAGCTGAGAAAGGCTATTACAATATTAATATTGTTAGTGAATGTAACTGTGCTTGGAATACTTTGACTCGGAAAGATGGTGGAGGGACTCTATGTATGAGTACATGTAAGTTTGATGAGTAATCTTAATAGGTAGTTCTTTATTCCTGTATTACACAAATAAGATGGGGCAATGTGTAAGTTAAAAAGAGACCTAACCTAACTTAACGTTGTGCTGTTTCTTTCTTTCAGCAAACTTAGAAAAGATTATCCTTCCAAAATCCTGATCAACCTGTGCACAGCATTACTGATGCTAAACCTAGCATTTCTGATCAACTCATGGTTGTCATCGTTTCAGAATGTGGACCTTTGTATCACAGCTGCAGTGGCACTTCATTATTTCCTGCTTGTTTCCTTAACTTGGATGGGCCTGGAGGCAGTTCACATGTATTTTGCTCTAGTCAAAGTCTTCAACATATACATGCCAAATTATATCCTTAAATTTTGCCTAGTTGGTTGGGGTAAGTATATCCGCTGTTGCCCTTAATGTTTCCATTTTAAGTCTGTGTGTCTTTCTAAATTTAGCTCCATGCTAGTCTGTTTTGTGCTGCTATGACAAAATACTGAAAACTGGGTAATTTATAGAGATTTATCTCTTAAATTCTGGATGTTGGAAGGTCAAGATGAAGGACCTGCATCTGTGGTTGGCCTTCTGGCACTATCATAATGTGGTGGAAGGCATCACACGGATGAGGGGAAGAAGGAGGGGACAGACCTTATCTTTTTATAAGTAATCCACTTCATCAAAAATAAGACATTCCTGCAATAACTTTACAGTGGTACCTTGGTTTGTGAACTTAATTTGTTTGATGATTTTGGGAAAGAAAGCTGCACTTGTGTTTCCTTAGGAAAGATGGCCATGGTCATGTTTTGCACTCAATGTGGTATGTGTTAACAAAAGCGAAGTTTTCCCCAATGTAAGCTGAGGTATTATTGTATAACAGATTCATCAGGGCAGAGCCCTTATTACCTAGTCAACTCTTAAAGAAAGAGTTTAACTATCAGTACTATTGCACTGAGAATTAACTTTCTGTACATGGACTTTGGTGTTTTGTTTTCTATCTAGATGTCTCCCTGAAGCCTCATGCAATTTATTGTAGGAGGAGCTTTTGGGAGGTGATTGGAAATGAGAGTTGATACTCATCAATGAATTAGTCCATTGATGAGTTTAGAGCTAAAGGTGATGTTGGGAGGTGAAGCCTGATTAGACAGGTGGGTCAGTAGTGTGTGGCCTATAAAGGTCTATCTCTCTCTCTCCTCCTTTGGTTGTTATCTGCTTTCTGACTGCCATTCGATGAGCTCTTTCTCCTCTGTGATGCTCCTCTGCCATACCACCATGCACTGGAGCCAGCTGATTATGGAC
>PVJX010041634.1:0-14565 GCA_004027295.1 Dolichotis patagonum
AGCACAATTTGTAATAGCCAGATCTTGGAAACAACCTAAGTGCCCATCAACTGAGGAATGGATAAAAAAGTTGTGGCATTTTTATACAATGGAGTACTACTCAGCTATAAAGAATGATCACATCGAGATATTTATAAATAAATGGACACAACTTGAGACCATTCTCTTAAGTGAAATAAACCAAACTCACAAGGGTAAACACCCTATAATCTCCCTAATATGAGATTTGATAAGAGTATATAAGACTTTATGGTAAGCATGAGTCCCCATCTCATAGCTTTGAAGCCTTTCAATGTTTTCATTCATCAGTTGGAATAGTTTTATTCTGTTTTGTTTGACTATATCATGTGTGATGGTATGAACAGCTGTTTTGAAGAAAACAAAACATTATGACAGCTATTGCTGATTTAATATCATCCTTCTTAGAAGTCCCACCATGCTTCTATTCTTTTACTACCATTGGTTTTACCTATCACATTGTGTCTTTTTGGGATTTGAATATGTGTGATAGTATAAACAAAATTTTTTTAATCAAAAATAAGATATTATAGTACTCATTGATCATTCTCTGTTATTTGATTCAGAATGCCCTGTAATTTTTTCACTCTTTGAATGGTTTTATACTATTTTTTTATGTTTGATATTATTGTATTTGAAACTATGCTCAACTATAACAGAGAAAGAGATATTGTGATAGCTACTGTTAATGTCTGGTTGTTTTAATATAAAGTACTGTGTTGCCTATGTTGTCCTGTTCTGATCTGCTCTGTTCTGTCCTCTTTTGTTTTATTCTCTTTAAAATAAGAAAAAAAAAATAGACACCTTCACGTGAATTTTCCATCAGAAAATTCTAAGTTTTTACCTGCCAGTAGAACTCATATTGTGTAAAATAATCTTAGCATTATTGTGGCTATGACTAAAAAAAAAAATAAAACCAACTTTTTGAATGGGAAACGAAATAAGAGATGGGAGGGAGTAAGGAAAGATGATGAAAATCAAAATGATTGGAAAAATTGGAGATAGTGTTTTTGCAAATGTGAAGGGGACCAAAAGGTGGAAGAATCAAGGAGGGAGGAGAATAGTAGAAGGTGTGAAAGAAGTAAGATGTGCTATATACATGTACCAACTCCTCACAATAAATATAATCATGTACTGCAAATATGCACTAATAAAAATTTTTAAATCAAGATAGCACATTTCCTTATAATTTCATGTATTCAAGCAAAAATTCTGAATAATTTAAGAATAGACCTTTTCTTCTTTCAAAAGCACATTTTAAAGGAACAGCATTAGTACTCACCAGGTTTTCTATCTTGGTTTTGGTGTTAAGAATCAATGAAGGGCTCTTCATTTTATTAATTTGCTTTTCTCTAGCTTCCAACTGAACATTTTCTCTTTATTTCCATTTTGAAAGCACAATAGTTCAATCTTAATCTCAAAGAATGCTAGTAAAATGCATATCAAGCTGATAAATAAGAACCTCAGGCTTTTGACCTCAGCTCTTCCATGTTTGAAAAAGTTACTGTATTTTTACAAGAATGCAGAGGACTAGCAATTTATTAGGTGAGCTTGGGTTATGTGAAAAATCAGTGGAAGTTACCTAAAATTACTCCCTTTTCTTGACTGTGGCCTTTTCCTTCATTCATTATATAAAATATTTAAAATGTGTTTTCCTGATGTCATAAATTGAGAATGTCATTGTTATAGACTAAAAAATAGTGGTCAATTTAATACCAGTGGAATTAAATCATCATGGCTCTGAGTGTAGATGTTTCATCTGAGGAAAGTTGCCAGCATAAATAGAAACATGGAGAAGGAGAAAAGAGGTGTGTTGAGACGTTGAGGTGTTGAGGTCTCCTACATGTTGCTGTTTGAGCCATTAGGTTCTGGAGAAGCTCTGGTCCTCACATTGAACATTGCTTCCTGGCTTCTGAGGGGAAGACATGTGCTGCTTGGTTTCCAGGATGAACTTGTGACTCTGGCTTCCTGGCATGTACTCGACTGTGCTTGTCATTGGAGAAGCTCGGGGCCTCCGTGTCACTGAGGATGGCTGTGGTGCTTTTCAGGACAGCCCTGGTCTTTGTTGTGAGTGTGACTTCTCGGCTCCAGTGTAGAACCCTCAACCTACCAGCACAGCTCCTTCACCCTGCTGGCATAGACTTTCTAGCTTCCACTGCTGACCTTTGGGCCTTCCTGGCATGGACCCATAAAAGAGACTGGCGTGAGTCCTTCTTGTGGGCTATAGACCTCCAGTTGGACTCATGGAAGGCATTGTCATGGGTTCTGGGTCTTCATCTGGACTCATGTGGGACATTGCTGTGGGATTCAGGCCCTTGGCTAAATATTCTATGTCTTCAGTGTTGTGGATAGATTTCCTGCATTTTCTTCTGTTAACTCTGGGTGGCCAACATAAAACAATATTATAAACTCCATGTCCTGATTCTAATTGTTCTCTGCACAACCCCTGACTACAACAGTCATAAAGCTTTGTGCCAAGATTTCAGGGGTTTTATGTGGCTGTTTTCTGTTCTAATGTGCAATGAGGGTATAAGAGTCTCTGATCCACACTTGGAGACTATAGGATTCAGTTCTATCATCTGAAGAATCGTCTAACACACTTTCAGTATGTGGCACAGTTTTGTCCTCTAGGATATTTCATTTCCTTTTTTGCAAGAACTCATGTTTTTTTCTCTTCATGCCAACATGAGGAAGGGAATAGCAAGATAGTAAGAGGGAATTATTGTTCTTTTGCTCACAATCTTAGAGTCATGACTAAGCTTTGTCAGTGTGTCTGCAGCCATGCCCTACAGTCTCTGGTTTTTGCTTTTCATAGTGCTGAGGAAAGAAATAATAAAATAAAGAGATAAAAATTCCTTAGATAGACTAATCCATGAAGATAATTATTTATGAATCTCAAAAATACAAAAACTAATGCACATTTCATTTCTTGGTAAACACTTACATTTCTGGTGGTCACTCCTAAAATCACTAACAGTGTTAGACACTTTTGAAGTTTTATGTTCACTTAGTTTTTACCACTTCAACTCTATAATTCAGTTCCTGACTATCAAATTAAATTTTCATTTTGGAAAATGTAGAAGCATTATTATACCATGCAATATTCTGCCTGGTTATTATCTTTAGCAGCTATTAACTCCCACAGGAAGTGAAGAAGTTATGAGGCTTTTTTGCTTGCATATTTCCAACAGAGGGAAAATGGAAAATGGCTCTACAGGAGGAATAAAAGCAAAATTATAAAATGGTAACTTGCTGCATTATTTTCATGTGCCAGAGCTAAGGGAACATGGGGAAATCTTAAATGATAAACAAGTTTATTTTCTTATATTACAAGATAAGAAAATTTTACTAACTTTAATATAATATGGGTAAACAATGTTAATAATTTTAAGGAGGAAATTATCATAATGTTAATTCATCTTATAAATACCAAAGCCAGTAGACAGACAAATGCACATATAATCTTTCTTTTACTCCTGCATCTAACAGAAGCTGTGGAACATGAGTCAGTCTATTATGTAAATGGACTGTAAAAAACCACAAGTACCAAATAATTTTCTATTGTACTCGAGTAATCATAGGAAGAACTGAAAGGGTGAGAGCATACATGAAACTTGATATTCCAAAAGACTGTATTGTAAGGGTAAATGGATAAGAGTTTGGTTTAATCCCTAGGAGATTAAGCCACATCAGTCCTTTACAGGCAATTAGAGATTTAAGGCAGTGTCTTGTGAGCATTATATTACTGCAAAGGCTACAGTTTCTTTAGGAAAAGATAAAAACCATGATCATGCCCACTTTTTACTCTTATTTTAAACATATGTTCTAATTATCTTCATACTCAGGGATGTAACGTTTTTGGGTTTTGGGCACAGACACTAGGAAACACAGCAGCAGCTAGCCTGGGCTAAATCTAAAGGAGCACTGGATAATCTCTTCCTAACTGAAGAATTACAAATTAAATACTAATGAAACAAGAAGAAAATCATTCCTAAACTTCATCTTGTAAAAAAAATCCCAAAGATTTAAGATTATGTATCTCTCTATCCTTCTTTGCTATTCTCTTTCCTATACACTCTTAGTTACAGGAATAATTAAGACACAACTTTACAGTATACGTAGGAATAAAGGGAAGGTATCATGTAAAAAGACTGAAAGAAGACATTTGCCCTTTTCATGTCTATAACATTGCAGGTCATACAAGTTTTGAGGATGGTATAGACTGATTGCAAAAATGTTCCCAGTTTATTATTCCTTCCCCTATCATACTATCTGCTATATGATTTTACAGATCCTCCAATGAAGAGGTCATCTATCTTCCCAGCAAGTTCTTGTTTTATAAGTTTCCTTTTATTCCTCCTGAAGGATGGCTTTGTGTGATGATTAACTTTATGTCTCAGCTTTACTGAATGAAGTGATGCTCTGATAGGCAGCATATTATTTTTTTCCAGGATATATTTGTGAGGGTATTTCTTGAAATAACATTAAATTGTTAGAGCGAGGAAAGATTGCCTTAAGCAAAGCAGATAAGAACTAGTCAATTCATTAAGGGCCTAAATAGAAGAAAAAAGTGGATGAAGGGTGAATGTGATCTCCTTGATTGAGCTGAGACTCTGTTTTCTGCCCCTGGGTATCACTGCTCTTGATTCTCAGGTCTTCATCCTTGTCAGGCTCTTCCACCGTTGGCTCCTCTGGTTCTTAGGTCTTGACTTGGGGACTAGGATGTCATCACCAGCTTTCCCAGGCCTCCAGCTTTTCAGCTTGTTAGGCATGTATTACTGTAATAATGGCCTCATACTTTCTTGCTCACTTTTCTCAATATAGCCTTAGTGGTGTTAAATTATTTTGAAACAAGTGACCACATATTAAATTTAAAAGAATATGGGGAAAACTGTAATTGAAACTTGAAGAAATAATTCTGTTATAGATATTGGATTATATAAATGTGTAGATGCATATATTTTACTTGAGTTCTTCATTTAATTTCATTAGTGTAGAGTGCAATTTCATTAGTGTAGAGTGCAAGCAATCAATTTCTGATTTAAAATGAGTTCTTAGAAATTTTGCTCTTGTACAGAATGGGTTATATAATATACACACTTAAAATAACTAGAAGAAATATAAAAGAAGGCTCACCATTACTGCCAAAGACCAAGTGGACATAACAGATAGCCACAGAATATCTCATAGAGAAATTTCGGACTACAGTTTCTTTTCACCAGTCCATCAAAGTTTTTCCAAAACAGAAAGAATTTCAGGCCATAAAGCTTGAATCTTATTAAGTTATAACAAAGTGAAAATAGAAATTAATAGTAAGAGAAACTAAAGTAAATATACAAATACATGGAGATTGAGCAATACATTTTTGAACATTCAGTGAATCTTTGAAAAAATTGGGGAGAAATTTAAAAATTTATAGGATCAAATGACAAAAAACTAATTCCATAGAAACCTGGTATAATATATATGGCAGATTAATTATCAGGTGCACCTATGGTGAACCTAATGAAGAATGAGAAGAGATAAAAGGTGCAAATAATATTAGGTAAAAAGGAAGTGAAACTATATATTCTATAGAGAAATCTCAATATATTAAAATTTGTGCATTGTAGGAAAAGCAGGGCTTAGGTAGAAATGTATACTCTTAAGGAACAACACTAAAGACAATAGAAATATTAACAAAGGTAAGTGAAAGAAAAACATGCAATATAGAAGAGAAATAAATGAAAAATATCACATTAAATTGGTAAGTTTTAGCTTAATCTTTGGTGAGGTTAATGAGAAGTAATAGATGATAAAAATAACATTTAGTTGTAAAACTGAAAGATGAGACATCAATTTAGGAATCAACATTAAAAAGATTATAAGAGAAAGGAACAACTTTTAATGAATAAACTTAATATTTTAGATAAAATTAGAAAATGACTAAAAAAATACCTGTTCGGTATTATACAAGATGAAGCAGAAAGTATGACTCATGTTTATTAAAGAAATTAAAATTGTTATTAAAAACCTTAGAGAAATCATCTTGCACATAGTATAACATTTAGAGAAAAATAATGCAATTTTTTTTTCTCTTTAGAAAATGGAAGACATTTTCAATATGTTTTGTGAAGTTCTTGTTCTATTATCAAAACCTGATAAAATCAGGAAGAAAAATTATAAACTAATCTTCCTCACAAATGTTTATATTAAAATTCTTAAAATATTAGAGAACTGAATCCAGGAATGCATAAAAAGTTCTGCATATCAAATTAAGTAGAGTTTTATCTCCAGAATGCATGATATGCCTAACCTTTTAAAATTAAATGTAATTCACTGTATCAACAGATTAAAAGTAAACAATTGTTTTAAATCCACTAGCAATGTATGAAGGACCCAATTTCTCTGTATCTGTATCGACATTTAGGTTTGTCATTAGTTTTCATGCTTTTTACAGCTTTTTATCAAATAACAATCACAAGTGCCTCACGACCCAGCAATTTGGAGGACTCGTGATATATAACTTTAATACCTACCATAATGCTTTAGCATTGAGAACTTTGATGTTTCAACATAAGGATAAATGAACAGACAAGCTTTGATACAATATCTAGAACTAAATCCACAATGACATGTACATTGATTTTCATAAAAAGTCACCAATATAAATCAATGAGGAGGAGAAATCTTCTTTAATTAGGGATACTGGAAAACTTGAAAATACATACAAAAAATATCTATCCAACCCTTCCTTCACATATTATACAAATGGTAACTTGACATACCTTCTATTTAAAAATCTAAAATTTTAATAGTTTGTAGGAGAATATGTTTGTAACTTTGAAGTGGGCAAGTATGTCTTAGATTTTATTAAAAGAGTATGTTAAAGAAAACAATGATTTATTGTCCTTGATGGAATCAATACTTGTGCTGTTTGAAAGACAACTTTTAAAAAATGAAAGACAAACAAAGAACTGAGGGAAAATATGATTTATAGCACATATGTTTGATAAAAAATTTGTCTTTAAAATTATAATACTACAAAGTTGATTATTTATAGTCCAAATCCCATGTGCTTTTCTACATAAGAATTGTTTATAATAAAGGATTAAATCAAACAAACAAAAATGTTCCCGACAGAAAAAGTTCTTGTAGAGCTTCTGATGTACACAAGTGTGCCACTGCACAAAAATAACCACCTTTCCTCTCTGGACAATTAGCCATTTCCTTATCATGTAAAAACAGTCTACTGTAAGAAATTGTATAGACAACTAGTGTTGTCTACAACACTAGAAACGTAGAAGAGCTTAGAAACATGCATTCACTCATGTGATACATGTAGGCAGGCTTTTTTCCTGCTCCTGTCTTTATTTTTTATTGAGATGCTGTTGTAGTTTCTCCTCCTCCTTTTCTTTTTTAAAATTTTAATTCTTTATTGCTTCAGTTAAATATACATAACGATCACTTTTATCATAGGGACTTTGTACACAACTTACCACAAAATTCTTTTTCATTATTCCCATTTCCTTATCCTTCTTTCAATCCCTCATCCCCTCCTTATTTACAAAAGCTTTGTTTCCGTTTTCTTTCTTTTCTCAGCTGTTTTCTTCCCCTTCCTTCATTCCCCCCACTCCCCAGGCCCAGTTCTCTTTCCCGGTTGAGCATTTTCTTCCTATTTCATAATATCTAGTATATGTTCTGGTCCTTGTTTATACTTCCAGTTTTTTAGCCCAGAGAAAAAGAATACTAAAGCATGTCTTCGTTTTCACAGACACTGTGCTGCCGCACAGGGTGTGTTGGTACCTAGGAGGGAGAGAGCCCTCCCAGACTAAAAACTTGAGAAGTGACAGGGCAGTTCAGGAGGATCAGCTGCAGGCTTGTTTCAGTGAGGGGTAGGACTGAAAGTTTGCTATGAGCAAAGGTGATTTGCAGTCTCATAGAGTTCACTCCTTCTGTCTTTGAGCAAAATATTTGCTGTCAGACATAAATTGGCTATGAGTGCACGTGGGAAAGTGTAGCTCCTTTTCAGAACCAGTGGGAACTGCCAGCTCTCCAAATGGTTATGTTTTTGTATGTGTGAAGTCTGTTATGGTTTTGTGTAATTTGCCCTTGTATGCATGTGTATTATCCTGGGGTTCACATAATCCAGTACATAACTCTTGCCATTAGAATCAGAATAATGATAAGATTTTCTCCTGTTGCCACCAATCAGGATTTGAAACAAAGGCTTGTCTAAAATTAAAGTTGGATCTCTCAGTATGGGATGGTGCCAGGGAGTGAATATTACACATGACTTTATGTGTACAGCTATCAATGTGCTGGTCACAGTGCTCTACTCGTGAACCTTGGGTTGTCTCCAAAGGCCACTTCAGCTTTGATGTCTGTACTTTCACAGGCCTAGAGGATGGAGGTACATACTGTGTCCTCATTTCCACCATGTCCCCCAGTTGGCAGTCTTGGTGAAGAAGATCTTGTAGCTGGAAGATTTCCTAGCTGTGTTGACAGCTAGGAAAGGTCACACTCTGGACTGACTAATGGATGGCTATTTCCATTCAAATAGTTATCTAGACTCAATGTGTTGCCAAGCCTAATCACATCTGCTCTCCATTAGTACCTTCTCTTTATACCATCTATTGCTTTGGCTAGTTTGGATGTCTGAGATTCAACATTGTTGAGGCCATTATTTTTTCTTCCATCATCCAACCTGGAAGACAAGGCCATTACTATGTAGAGTAATTTGAGAATAGTACAGCCCTCTCCCTCAACATAATGCTTAAAGTTTTCTTTATGACAAAGTAATTCTACATTCTATAAGATATTTCACTAGCAGTTCAAATGGGAAATTTAACAGATGTCCTGTGTCACATACACGCCCCCCCACACTGTTGGCATCCTGTGAACCTAGTTCCTCTGTTTTTATGAATCTTTTTACTTTTAAAGTTAGTGCTGGTATTGATGAAACTGGGGCCATTTCTACCAAGGAACAACCTGCTGCTTTTACTTTCATTGATTTTTGGCTTTGGATGCCCCTAAGGAGTAATTGTTAGTCTCTCTTATGGTACAAGGAAAGATTGCAACCCACGGGGTTTGAATTGCTTCTATTGCCAAATAACTTCTAAAACTGTTCCATATTCAGAAAAAGAGTATATTTAGAATTCGTTTGATCAAAATGGAAAATTTACTTAAATAAGCTTCAAAATTGCAACAAACATCATAATATTTACATATTTTAGTTTAGTGTTTCTTTTGTAGAATTATATACTACATGGTGAACAATTCAAAAAACACAAGAAACAATACAATGAAAATCAAGTCTTATTCCTATCTGGGGACCTCTCCTTCTTTAGGGTCACTATTCTAAATAGGTTCTTTTAAACTGCCAAAAATAGTTTCTATAAATACATAAGCATGAGTAATTTTATAAATTTTATGATTTATATTACAAATATATTTAAGAGAAAAAAGGGAGCATGTAATGTACACTATTTTGAATAGTATGTTCTAATATTTATCATTAACTTAAAATTCATCCCTTTTGCTGTACATGTCTATGAGTTTTGGTGAATACTGTCATGGAAACAACACAATCAAAATATACAATACAGTCATCCCTTTCCCCCACAATGTTCCCTAGTACTTCTCTTGTAGTCATATCATGCTTAATCCTTTAATTTATGCCTCTCTGTAATCTGTTTTTTCCTTATACTTTTGCCTTTTTTACAGTGATATGTATGTCATCCAGAAGGTAGCCTGGTAGGAAGTAGATTACTAAAGAAATACCCTTATCCATATGGCTTGGGCTGAATTGTGTTCCCTGAAAATTCATATACTGAACCCTTAATTCCATAGGAATTTCTCTGAGATGATTAAACTAAAATGAGATCATACAGTAAACCCTAATAATCCAACCACCAGAGGAGATTTATAAGAGGAGATTTATAAGAGGAGATTATAAGAGGAGATTAAGACACACACGTGCACACACGTACACGTGCATGTGCTCTGAAGTCACCATGTAAGAATGCAGTGAGACAGTGGCCACCTAGAAATCAATGATAGAGGTCTCAGCAGCAACCAAATCCACTGAAAGCTAGATCTTGAATTTTTAATCTACAGAACTGTGAGAAAATATTGTTTTTGTTGTTTAAATCATTCCATCTGTAGTATTTTATTATGATAGTCTAGCAAAGTAATGTAGCCTATCATCATGTAATACCATGTCCTCTTTCTGACAGAGATTGAAATATCCCAGCGTCAGTGTTTCCTGATAGTTCTACTTAAAATTAAATAGAAAAATAACAGTTATCATTGGTTATAACATGATGTTCAGCAAATAATATAAATAGATAGGCAACTTCTACATAGTAGAACTCCTACCACTTACCATCATTTCTATTTAGATCATTTTTATAAACATTAATTGGGTTCCTAGTAAATGCATTCTATATCAAAACTTAGGAACTCAAAAAGTCTCCGTACCCTGGTCTTTCTCCTTATGGAACAGTGAGGGGTATATTGGTATTTAAAATAACCACAGGAAGATATTTAGAGCACAGATACAATCTTGCAATCCAACAAGCATGTTCATAGGGATAGAAGTATTGACGCAGAACTGAGACTGGTTTTTTAAGAAATCAATGCTCTAGCAGAGGCTTAACGATAAATATACCAGTCCAGTGTAGCACACACTTAGAGAAGAACTTAACTGGGAAGCGTGAGTGGAAGGAGGACATGTTGCAGTGGCGAGAGTACAGCTAAATGGATGATGGGCAAAGCCACATTTGGCCTTACTGGAGCATCAGCCGGGTGACAGTAAGTGGCGAGGATGAGACCGAAAATTAAAACGTTGGATATGGACAGTTATAAACTGTATTAAAAATTTAAAATTCTACAAGGAAAAATGGGTTGTGGAATGGTAGGTTTTAAGAGGGAACCAAGAGGTTCTTCAGCGAGTGGTACTAAGTTGGAGAAGGTCAAGACTAAAGGCAAGAAGACCAGCTAAGAGGTCATGTAAGTAATTCAGAAAGGAAATTATAGTATCCAGAAGTGATAAAGTCTCTGCTGAGAGGAACAGGTGGGACAATGGAGAACTGGAAGGCAAATTCCTCTTGGGTATCTTGTCCAGTTACCTGGCGGTGTCTACAGAAAGTGCTCTTTTGAAGGATTACATACGATTCAGAATTAGCAGAAAGAATATTAGGACTTTAAAAATATGCACAGGCTTAGTAGGGGGAATATACCTGGTGATGTTATGCTTTTCGTGTTTTTTCTTGCAGTGATTTCCAAGAGAAAAACTAGAAAATAGAAAACCTGGAGAAATAATCAGATGTTGGAGAGTATTTGGAAAAAAATCTGAAGTGACACTGAAATTTCTAACTAGAGTGACTAGTTGGATCATAGTGGTTCCACTGAAGAGAAAAAGAAAGAAGGATTTAAGTGTGTGTGTGTGTGTGTGTGTGTGTGTATGTGCGTGTGTGTGTGTGTGTGTGTCTGTGTCTGTGTGTGTTTTCTTTTCTTTTTCTGTACCAGGGATCAAACTTACAAGCTCATGCTTGTGTGTTTCAGCCTGTGTACATTGGTATGTGCACACATGTATTTTGGTGTATAGATTCATTTTGATTATATGAAGACAGAATTCCCTATAGAAGACTTCAGTAGAAGAAGTGTAAGTCAGAGAGCTGGTTATACAAATGAATCTGAAGTTAGAATGGGAAAATCATATTTAATAATGATTAACCCACTGGTGTTCATTTAAAAAATTAAAAAAAAACAGATTGAGAGTAAACACTATTTTCTCAGTATGTCCAAATTTCCTTAAATTTCTTAAAATTGCAAAGTACATATGTAGTCAATTTATCTTTTCTAGTGACCTTCATGGATAATTTATTTTACCCAAGGTTTTACATTCAGAATGGGAATCATATAACCTATATTTATTATTATCTTTACCTCACAAATTTTAATCCAGGTCATTCTGGTACCTAATCTTTTGATTTTTCTTCTTTGCAACTGGGTAAAATCTTAGATGATTAGTAAATAATGAGTTGGCAATTCACAGACTATTTATAAAATATTTATAAAATTTTATTAAAACATATTTATAAATTATAAATGTAAAATATTTATAATCATTTGCCTATTTATAAAATTTCCTACATTTCCTAACTTTGTTTTGAAGTTAGTCTTTTTGTAAAAAGTCTTGAGTATTCCTATAAGTATAATCAAACATCAAAAGAGCTAAACTAGCTATTACGATTCTGACATTTTTGTTGATGGAGCAATCACTTATTCAGTAGGTAATCAATGAAATATAGAACTATTTTTTAAATAAAGAACAAAATAAGCAGGTTTAGTCCTTATGATGAAAAAACTTTTCAGAAATGTCTGATGCTTCTATACAAAGATTCTTAGCTGTGATTATAGGTAAACCTAACTGATCCTTTATTTAAGAATTACAAATACCCATGAGGAGCCATAAAATAAGAGATCAAGTGAATAATCATGCATAGTTAGATGTATATTTCTCCCCACTCCTCTTTCTCCTGAGATGCTTAGGATCAAACCCAAGGTCTGTGCATATTAGGCAAGCACACGACCACTGACCTATTATCCCCAGCCCAATTTTTCTATTACAATTGAATGTAGTGCAAATCTTGTTAGGGCATATTAAGATATCTCACCTCTATTTAAAGAGAATAGAAAAGCACTTCAAAAGTATTAATCAGGCATAGTCAAGAAATGGAGCAACAATATTTGTCTGCATTTTGGAAAGAGGTCAGAATACTTGGAAATAAACAGGTAACTGTGCTAAACATGTTAGATTATGTATCAAGTACAGGACGGAAGCTTAGATTAGGCTAATACTGAAAAGATGAAGTATTAATGAGTTAAAGAAATATATTGCAAATAAAACATACAGGAATGTGAAGGAGGGTAATGGGAACCCAGGATGATTCTTACATTGCTTGTGCACCTGGATGAATGTTGAGTCACTGGCTCAATGGAAAACTCTGGAGGGAAAATTGAGGAAAAATTAGATTTGGGCTTGATCTTGTTTATTTTGCTATTTCTGTGAGTTACATAAGAGGAGTTTCAAGTTGACATTCAGATATGTAGATGCGTAGCCCAGAAATGAAGCTGAGACTGAAAATAGGTATTTATGACTCATCTACATTTAAGCAGTAATTAAATTTGCAAATAAATGAGATTTCTCAGGAGCAGAGAATTTAGAGAGAAGATACAAGATTTCAAGAAAAATTCCACTATTTAATGGCTTATGTAGACATGAACATGGAAATTTGGCAAAAATGATCAGAGGTAGGAAATAACAAAATATTATTTCAAACAATTCCCAAAAGCTGCATAGTCTTTAATTAAATGGAGATCTGAATGATCTGCAGAATAACAGTCCTAAAGAGATAAATAAGCAAATCAGATTGCAAGCTATTGAAGTATGCATGGAGGATGAGAAAAAGAAGTAAAGGGTAAGATGAATGTTCTGAGAAATATGGTCCTGAGAAGAGAGAGAGTGTATGTGTATTACTAAATGGAATCAAGAGGTTGAGGAATTTTTTTATTTTATTTGCTTAAAATGAAAACTAGGAACATGTCATAACAGTGAGGAGAAAATACTAGGACAGAAGTTGAATGATAAGGCTAATAACATATTCTTGAAAAAATAATTGCATTGGCCTTGCATAAGAAAATTCTTGCATAAATCTGGAAAGAATGAACTAAATGGAAGATGATGGATTCCATTTGTATATTTGGTTCTAGTTCTTCTCTAATAGCTTGTGTTGCCTTTACAAAGAGACTAATGCTTCTCTGGAGGATAAGAAGGGAAGAGTCAAGACTTTTAGGAAATAAGAAGAATTAGAATAAGCATTGGGGAGTGTTTAGAGGGAGAGTATTAGTTGACAAATTAGTATTAGTTGACATAGAATAGGATTATTAGGTATAATGAAGACCTCAGTTAAGGTAATTAGCTTTTTATGGTCTTGTTTTATTGTCTCTTCCTCTTTCCCTCTCCCTTCCTCTATATCTTCTTATCTCTGTCTCTGTTCCTCTCTCTCTCTCTCTCTCTCTCTCTCTCTCTGTCTTTCTCTTCCCTCCCTCTATGCTTCCCTTCCTTCTTTTCTTTCTTCCTTTCTCTTTCTCTTTGCTATAATCTGGTATTGTTAATTTCACCAAAATCCAATTTCTTACAGCAGGGAACTGAACTCATCCTGGGTTGGATGAGAAAAATAGGTCAGGAATTTACAGCAATGTTAGTAACATAATGTAGCAAAATAGATTCAT
Organism: Dolichotis patagonum; assembly: GCA_004027295.1. Classification (NCBI taxonomy): domain Eukaryota; kingdom Metazoa; phylum Chordata; class Mammalia; order Rodentia; family Caviidae; genus Dolichotis; species Dolichotis patagonum. The sequence goes on from PVJX010041634.1 coordinate 14,299, forward strand.
TGTAAAGGCAACAATTTAACAACTCTTTCTACCTTTTTTCACCCAAAACTTTCATAGATCATTTTTCTTCCCTTGTGCCACAACTCTCTCAAAGATGTAAACCCTTCCTTACTTTGTAGGAAAAAATGAGAGTAGTTTGGTGGAAGTTTACCCATTTTCTTGAGACCAAACATTCAAAGTACAGGTTACTATGGAATCCAAGCTGGATAAAATAAATTTTATGCAAATATTCACAATTTTTGTCAAGTTTCTATGAATCATTTTTAA
>PVJX010041635.1:0-14540 GCA_004027295.1 Dolichotis patagonum
AAAAAAAAAAAAAAAAAAAAAGAATCCAGGCTTCTGTGTGATAGGAGCTGGGTGAAGAAAGAGGATGCCGGTTGGGAGCCTGCTTCACAGATGGAGGTGGGAACTGTGAAGCCCTGGGCCAGGAGAGAGGTGCAGTGCAGGAGTGATCAAAGTCCCCAAACTGGTTGAGTAGCTTTCTGTTGAGCAGCTTTCCTGATTCCTGCTGTGCACCTCATTTCTGTTATCTCCCATTTAAAACTGTTTTGTTCCTTTCATTTTTTTTTCTCTTCTTGCTTCCTATTTGTAACATTTATTCACTTAACAAATATTTGTCAGATTTTTATTTGTGTGATCTACTTTAATGGGTGTATAGTTAGAGAAAGAAAAAGAAAAAGGCCCTTGCTTTTCAGGAGTGTTTTAGGATGTAGTATGGCAGGTAGGGTAAGTGTAAAACCTGTACCTGAGTCAGTGGGAGAGAGGCCATCAGGAGTGTATAGTTTCTGGAAGAGCCATGTGTCATTTGCCTATGTACAACCTCTTCCCTTTGTATTTTGAAAAGTAATTGAGATAAATTCATCTGGAATTTAAAGGGAAAGGTCAGCATGTGGCTTCTCTTAGTGCCATTAATTTGCATTAGGGATGTAGGATACTTCATATTGATATAGGGGAATGAAACTCCTGACCTTCCATTTCCGTGAGCTCATGTTCTCTAAAATTGAAAAATGAATTTTAGGAACAATGGAGGTGAAGAGCAGCATATATTTATTGAGAGAAAGAAAGCTTCTGTCTGAAGAGAGACAGAAGGGAACCCAAGCGGGTTGTTCAGGACTCTGCCTTTTCCAGGGACTTTTATAGAGTAAAACCATGGGTTCAAGGTGGGGGAAGACTGGGAGCTCACAAGCAGATGGGCATAAGGTGGGACATAACTATAGTTAGCCAATAAGATCAATAGTTCAGGTAAAATTGATTACATTAGGGACAAATTGGGGAAGCGAGTCAGGTAGAAAGCAGACATTCTTACAGAGTAGCGAGACTCTTCCCTAGGGGGATAGGAACTATTTAGGGTGTCAATCCTCAGAACATAGGTGCCTTTGTTTGGCCTTTTGTCTTGAGGCCTGGTCCACACCAGGAGGCATCAGCTTGCCTGGCAGTTTCCAGGTGTCTGCACTGGCTCTATTGAGAACCTAGCCTTGTCTCCCTGCCTAAAATATTTCTGACTAACTCAGCTGCCTGCTACAGTATCCCCTAACATACACCCCTTGCAGTTTCCCAACATCTTGACCTTGAGGGGTAGGAAATCTCATCCATGTAAAACCTAATTCACATTTGTCACTTGACTTATATAAGGGCTATGGCCATTCATTGCTATCTTGTTTTCAAGTATTGACACTTCCTGCAAATTCACTATGTGTTGTATGCTAAAATAGTTGTTGAACCAAATGTTGAATCTAAGGGTGAACATTTTCTAAAAGTGTTTTCATTAAAAATTAAAAAAAAATCAGTGTGTGGAAATGAATGAGGCTAATGTCTAGAAGTTTGATGCTAGACAAAACACTGATGTATAATCAGCAATTAACAGGAACAGTTTTTGCTGTTGTTGAGGTTTTTATTTGATTTGGTTTGTTTTGTTTTTTGTGTGCTAAGGATTGAACCCAGGACCTTTTTGCTGAGCTGCATCCTCAACGCACACACACTCCCACCCCCCTTTTTGAGATAGGGTCTTGCTAAATTGCTTGGTTGCTCAGATTGGGCTCAAATTTTTGATCCTCCTACTTCAGCTCCCAGAGTGCTGGGATTACACAAGGGAACCAGCACAGCCATGCTGTGGTTTTTATGCAGATGTCCTGCAGGTGTCTCCTGCACTCAGAGGCTTGTGAAAGGTGACTGGATTATGCACCAGGACAGGTGAATATGATATGAGGAGGTGGGGTCTGCTAGCCAGAGGTGAGTCACTGGGATATGACCTGAAGGGTGTGTCCCCCTCTCTCCTCCCTTCCCTCCCTACTTCCTCACTGCCGTAAGGTGAGCAGCTGCCCTCTGCCCAGTCCTTGCCCTGTGACTCTTCTGCCTTGGAGCTGGCCAGCTGTGCACTGAAACCTCTAAAAATAAATTTCACTTCCTTTAGTGTTGATTTTGGCTATTAGTCCTAGCAACAAAAAATGATTAAGACACCCATTTTACAATAAGAACAACTTTATGGACAGTTTCACAGGCTTTATATCTCTCTGGAGAGCATAACTTACTGTCCTCATTTTTAGATCTTGGTTATGTATCCAGTTCCTTGTTCTGGCCTTTCTACCTGTTGGAGAACATGGCCTGTGCTGTGCCTCTAAGTTCCTTCTTGGAGTGCACAGGTGATTGGTCCTCACTTGGTAGTAATTGGATCACATTCCCTAGTGAGTTGAGTGGAGCAAATGGTATTAATAGGGTCATTCTCTTAAGTTCCACTTTTTCACGTTCTGCCTTAAGGAGTTACAGATTGGGCATAGGATTAGGTCTGCTGTTCTCTTTCCCTTCTATTCTCTTGTTACCTACTGTTTGAATAAGTATATGAAATCATGGGATTGGGAATTTAAAACAAGAGGCCTCTCTTTCTTCCAACATAAACCAGAAGACCTGCATTTGGACCTTTACAGGGGTCTTGAATTTACTGAAAGGTTAATTTGTATCTCATTTGCCTACTAGTGTTTGTAGCCATAGCCCTATAGATAAGGTGACTTTATGATATAGCTGACCTTTTAGGTGAAAGACATTTGGGGTCCTGCCTGGTCAGTAGACTACATGGACTACCTGAGTGGTGCGTGTGTCTCCGTTAGAAGAAACTATTGTGCTTTATTTACACTGTTGCACTGAAGCAGTATTGCACTTGTTGGGACGTGACCCTCATTTCTTTATTAAGCTGCCTACCCTGTTTTTTCCCACCCTGTTTTTATAACATCAGCCCTCTTGTGATTGCCATATGAATTACCACAAATGAGAGACTGAAAACAGAAATTAGGCTCAGTTCTAGAGGTCAGAAGTTTGAAGTCGAGCTGCTGACAGGGCTGCGTTCCCTGTGGAAGCATCTTTCTTCACCTCTTCCAGCTCTGGGTGGCTGTGAACACTCCTTTATTTTTAAAAAGATTATTTTAAAGTCTTCGAATAGATGAATAAAAATTTATGTATTACATAACATGCTATTTTAAACTCACATACTTACCATTTTTGCGGTGAGAACATTTGCAATCTACTTTCTTAGTAATTTTCAAAACTGCAACACATGGTTATTAACTAATCACCATGTTGTAGAATAGATCTGTCCTCTCAGTGATTTTGGAGAATATGATATGTTGTTAACTATAATCACCGTGTTGTGTGTTGTACAACAGATATTGAACTTGTTGCCCCTAAAATTTTATATCCTTTAACCAGTGTCTTCCCAAATCCTTCTCCCCTACCCTGCAAATACCAATCTGTTCTTCTATAACTTCAGCTTTTTTAGATTCCACATGTGAGCATAAGTGCTGTTTTTCTGTGCCTGGCTTTACTTGCTTAAAATAATGTTCCTTGGGTTCATTTTTATTGTCACAAGTGGCAAGATTTTTTTTAAGACACTTAAACAGTAGAGCATATGTTTACTATGCTCAGGGCCCTAGGTTCAATCTTCAGCATTCACAGGCTCACTGGAGCTCTCGTGCTCGCTCTCTCTTTCTCCCTCTATCCCTCTCCCTGATCATTTTGTGGTGCTTTTTCTTTATCCTTCCATCTGTTGATGGATACGTACATTAATCCTATTTTCTTGTTTATTGTGGCTAATACTGCAGTGGATGTGGGAGTTCATTTGCTTCCACATGCCTATTTAATTTCCTAGGTTACATAACCAGTAGTGGTATTATTGGATTAACCGTGGTTCTACATTTTATTTTTTGAGAACACTTCCTGCAGTTTCCCTGATGTCTGTACTGATTTACCTCCTCAGTGACAGCAGGCATCATTTTCTGTGCGTCCTCACTAGGGCTTACTATGTTGGCGTTCATGTGATTGCATTATTCCAGTTTGTGCCTCTGTAGTCACTTTGCCTGTTTCATTTCATGTGTCTGTATCTTCTCTTCTGTCTCTTATAAAGACATTTATCTTTGGATTTGGGCCTACCTTGGTAATAATCTAGGAAGATCTTATCTCAAGAACTTTAACTTCATTACATACAGAAAAACCCTTTTCTAAAGAGTTAATGATCACAGGCTTGGGTATTAAAAGAAAGGCATACCATTTGGGGGCTTCTGTTCAACCCATGCAGGTGCATACTCTGACTATCCCCATTTACAGGGAGAAACTAAGTATGTGTCAAATCTGGCACTGCCAGGCACTAGCCAGCCATTCTTACTGGGTGCTGTATCTCTCCACCACTGTACTGTGATGCCATGCTAACACATTCTACTTTATTTGGAGATAGTCTATTGTGGGTTGTTATCTGTATGACATCTAGTTTTTAAATTAAGAATGAATTAACAGCTGCTTAATTCTTGCTATTGATTGTGTAGCCTCTGTTTTGAGATTATATAATAATATATAACATATAATGTATAATATATAATATATGTGATTTATTGATAAATCTCTTAATGTAAAGAAAGTATTTCCTTGTCATGCTTAACTCTAGTAGTAGAAAAGGCAGCTCATTACTTGGGTAACAGTATTTTCTGATTTATTGAGAATAATCAAAATATCAGATTTATAATCCTGAAGATTCATCATTGACTATGAGGAAATTTTAACAATTTTTAGAAGCTGGTTTTACTAACCCATAAATTGGGAATTCCTATTTTGTAGTTTAAAAAATAAAGTATGTGTTAAGTAGTTTCCCTAAATTAATCATATAAATATTTTGAAGACTACAATTCTAATTCTGTAAATTTCTTCAGGCTTATTTATGCTTCTAACCTAGAAATAAATTCTGCACTTTTCAAACAGTTCTTTACAAATGATGAAACTCGCTTCTTGATATTTTTAAAATTTTAGTAACATCAGCATCTTTCCTTAACCAGGTACATATATGGTATCTTTTTAGAAGCCTAAATAATATTTTCTTTGCCTGTTTGTGGTATCTCCCTTAACACACATTGCTTTTATTGTCTGTGTGTGTTTTTCCTCAAGGGGAAAGAAGCACCCTTCCTCGTGTCCAGTGGGTGACATACATACCAAAAAGGGAAAAATTACAAGGGAGAATGTTGCTCAGATCACATCATTGGCTTATTGAACTTCGGACATTTGTGAGCGATAGCTCCTTCTTAAGGTTGGAGGTCATGGTTTGTTTTTAAGAACACAAATTCCAATTTTGTTCCAATTTTGAATATTTCTTAAACAGGAAACAACCATTTTTCATTTTTATTGTCATATGTAGTATGTACTTGCTGAGAATGCCAGGTGCTGGATTAAAGTGCCTTAGTCTAGTTATCACTTAACTCTCTTTTCCCCACAGTTTCGTAGGCCTAGTTGATAAAGTCATGGTTGTCAGATGGGTGTTTTACCTATTTCTTTTTTTTTTTTCTTTTTTTTGTATCAGGGATTGAACTCATGACCTCCCTCACGCTTGCCAGGCAGGCACTTATGCCACTGAGCTAAATCCCCGGCCCTTTACCTATTTCTTATGAAAGAAAATTGTATTCTCTTGTCTTATTAAACCGCTGATAACTGGGCAGTTTTCAAGAATATAAAATGATGTTTTTTGAAATACATCTTATTTCTTATCATTGTATAACAACCCTTAGACTGAAATTTTAATGTAATCTGTTTACATAGAAATATTGATTATATAACAAAGTTCTGTGAAATTTTAAGCTCATTTGAAAAGTGAATTTCCTACTTTTGGTACAGATGATACAGATGGATACAAGGTTTGTTTTGACCATTGGTATTTATGATGCTTGCTTTAGGAAGATTATATTTTTAAAGAAGAGCTTGCAGTGAAATTACTATGACCCAAGTGTGTTGCATTACCAGTATTGTCTCTGCTGTTAATTTCCTTCTGGAATTGAAAATGTTTGGTGCCCTACCACAGACCATTTAAACATCATTCCTTCCACCATCTGTGTGCTCAGAGTCCTGTTCCAAGCAGAATAGTTGCAAACTGAAAGTGTCAGTATAGAAAAAGAATACAAACTTTACCTGTAAAGTATATATAGATTTTTTTTCCCTCTTGTATTGATACTTGAAACTGATATCAAAAAAAGCTCTTGCTGTTTTTACTTAATATAGTCAACCCTGGCACTCTTCCTATACATTTAATAGATTTAAATTGCATGTGGGTTATATTGTAGTTACATAAATTAGCATTGTAACATCTGGGTTTTACATTTTATGATTAATGATCTTAGAGCTTAAGAGGAGAAAAATATTTTTCTCAAGTTGTTGAGAAAACTTTAGTCATTCTAGAAACTTTGGGCATGAATAATCCTCAGTGGATGTGTTGAATAAATTAATGCCAAATTCTTCAATTTTAAAAAATGTTTACTGTAACATGTTTCATAAAGATTTTCCAAAAATAAGTATTTATGTGTTAGTTTTCTATTGCTGCAGTAACAAACTACCACACATTTAAATACCACAGATTTATTATTTTACACTTTTGGAGGCTAAGATGAAATGATTTCATACAGCTGAAATTCAGAGGGTGGCAGAGGGTTTTACCCCTGGAGAGGGTAAAACCTGTTCTTTTGCACTTTCTGCCTCTAGATACAACGCTGTGTGTGTTCCTTGCCTATGTGCTCTTTATGTTTTCAAAGGTGGCAGTGCTGAAGTGTCTCATGTGGCATCATTCTAATCTTGAATCTTTCTCTCTCCCATTTCTACATATTTTTATTTTTTGATACAGGACCTCATTAAATATTCCAGGCTGGTCTTGAATGCACTGTGTAGCCCAGGCTGCCCTTGAACTTGTAATTTTCTGGCCTCTGCCTCAGTGTCTTTGAGTGCTGGGATTTAAGGATTCTTATAATTATAGGTGACCCACCTGAAACTCCAAGGACAATCTTCCTAATTGTAGAACATTTGGTTAGCAACTTTAATTCTGTCTGGTAGCCAAGTTCTCCTTTGCATGTAACATATTAATAAATTATGAGGAATAGGACAAGGATATCTTTTGGAGGCCATTATTCTGTCTGCCACTGTGTGTGTGTGTGTGTGTGTGTGTGACTGGGAATTGAGTCCAGGACTTCACACTTAGCTATATAGCTCCAGCTATGTATGTATGTATGTATGTATGTATGTATGTTTGTATTTATTTATTTGGTTGGTTGGTTTTGGGAGAGGTCTCACTAAGTTCCTAAATTTCTCATACTGGGCTTGAGCTTGTGGTCATCTAGAACAGTGGAATTACAGGCGACTGTGCTCTGCTCAGACTTTGCCTTCTGCATATGGAATCGACTGATTATATGCATTACACCAGATAAGCAGTCCAGCTGGTGTTTTCTCTGTCACTATTGACTAGAGTTCCTTCTGCATCCCCTCATGTAGATTCGTTTGTCTGTTTATGCAGATGACTGCATTTCTCTCAGAGATTTTTCTGCCTTACAGTCATCAAAGGCTACTATTAGGGAAAGGTTAGATTTCATATCCTTTCCCACTCCTTGGAAGTACAGTCTTATCAAGTAGTTTCAGTTATTTGCTGCATTACCAAACAAGGAACAATGTCTGTTCTGATTCTTCCACCACTTCTCTCACCATGATCACAGATGATACTGCTGATTCATTGAGGTTGGCGGTGTTTAGACACTTATCTTTATGAGTTTCTAGGTTTACCCTGGTTGTCTTGCTGCTCCCTACATCTTTAGTTCCTTCACGTTTTTTTTTCTCTTTTCGTGTGTACATGAACACTTTTTTTAAGATGACAAAAAGAAAGTATGGATAACATTATACAAAGTACTCATCAGTACCTCATTGAGAAATTGAAACCAGGAGAGCCCACACTTCTCCTAAAGCTGAATTGCCACCTAACATCCATTCCAGAGTCTGTTTTCAGGAGTATTTGTGGATCTATGATTTACCCTTCAGTTTCTTATTTTTGCCATATGTAGTTTGGTGCTTTGTTTAGTGAAATACGTATTAAGAACTATTAGTTCTTCTTAGAGAATTGCTTTTTATATTGCTGTATATGATCACTCTGACCATTGCTTGCTTTGAAGTACAAATTGAATAGTGTCAAATTAATACAGTTTCAGCATATTTTGTTGAGTCAATGGTGGGCCAAAGTTATCTGTGTAATTTTCTATTTAATCTGTTTTTGTTTATCTTATATTTAAAAACTTTTTGTATACTTTTCAATAGATAACTAAAAAGTAAAAGATGTCATGACTTAATTTTTTTTTTAATTTTAAAGAGAATAAAACCAAACAAAATAAAACAAGAATAAAACCAATCAAAACAGTGAAAGTGGTACAGGCCTTCAAGACAAGGTAATAGGAAATCAACAGTGGCTACCATAATGCCTCTCATTATCTTCAAAAAAGCTGCCCATACCTTCAGACATAATAAAATCAAACAAAACAGAACACAATAAAACCAATCAAAACATAATGATGAGGGTGATACAGGACTTAAAAAACAAGATAATAGGAAACTAACAATGGCTACCATAATATATCTTGTTATCTTTGAAATAGCTGCCAGTGCCATCAGATATAACAAAATCAAAACAAAACCAAATGAAACCAAACAGTGAAAATGATATTGGACTTTAAAACAAGATTATAGGGAATTAACAATGGCTACCACCTTCAGAAGGAAATTCCCCATAGTTGCTATATTGCATATTGTTATCTTTTAAATGGATGCTCAAGACTACCAGCTTTGGGCCTACAAAGTCAATCAAACAATATAGGCATTAAATTGTTTTTTTTTTAACTTTGATAGCTATCATCGCAGTCAGCCTGTGTTTCTGTAAATCAGCTGGTTGCTTGAGGTGGGTGGTCAGCACTTCCTGTCTCCCAGCCCACATGCCAGCTGCAGCTGGCTCACAGAAAGGCGTTAGCTTCTTGGTTTTCTTCCTGGGCTGCATCTGTCATGACATTTTTGTGAAGAGGTCCATGCAACCAGAAGAAAAATCATTGCTTTGACATTATTTACTAGTGGGAAGACAGGAATGAGATAGAGTATTTTTACTCTACCTCACCCATTTAGAGGTCCATTCTGCTGGTATAGGGGAATGAAATCCCCAACCTGCTAGATGTCAAAAATGCTGAGTTCGTGTTCTCTAAAATCAAGAAATGAATTCTAGGAACAACGGAAGTTAAGAGTAGGAGAGAAAGAAAGCTCTGTCTGAGAGGGACAGAACAGGGCCCAGAAAATGGGTTGCCCACCAACCCTGCTTCTCAAGGATGTTTTATTGAGCAAAGCTACAAAGTGAGGCAGGCTTAAGATGGCCAGAACTATAAACAATCAATAAGGTTACAAATATAGTCACTTAGGTAATGTTGATCCAGTGGCAAATTATAGAATGGGTGTGAGGTGGGTCAACATTAACTTTACAAGTGTAGTCACTGGGGTTATACTGATTAAATGGAGATCAAGTGGAGAATAGACAAGGACTTTCCTGAAAGGGCTGGGTAAGGAGGTTTAGTCCTCCACCCCAAGGTGATTGATGCCCACTTAGAATATCAATCACTGCTCTTCATTGTAGGGCACATATTTGGTAAGAAGTTCTTTTCCTTAAGCTTAGGCTTCAGTAATTACACCTCCAGCCGCAGCTGTCTTCCACATTCACCTCTGCAGGGCCTAGCCCCCTCTGACGTCCTACAGTATTTCTACCTAACTTAGCTATTATAATACTGCTACCTACGTTTTAGTGGATTCAGCAGAAAAAACTCACATGCATCTAATTTTTAATTTAGAAAGAGATAAGGAATTTGACTGTTTTCATGACATTTTTCTAAGTGAAATTAAAGTAGGAAATAATGGGAGGACCCAAAAGACATCAAATATGAAGTGCCTCCTTTACTCCCTATAAATAACTTACATGATTCTGCCTTAAAAACATGTTAGGAATTCATCTTATCTTCTGCAGGGCACACCCACTTTTCCTTCATCCTGCTATAGTTCACTGATAAATTGGTCACTTGCAGCTCACCACTTTTATTGTGTAGTTACGTTGGTAGTAGCAACTTGATATCTGGTGACTGGCCAAACTTCCTGGTGATCTCAGTTTCTTCCTTATATGAATAAGTACCTGACTAGCAAATATGTTACCTAACCCTGAACTTTCTATTGCCCTGGTAGTGTTTCTGTGGATCAAAAAAGCTATTCAGGGTACTAGGCAGCTACATAATGATAGTCATCTTGTCCTTAATTTCATGTTTTGCTTTACTTGGTTATTTGTCTTAGTTTCCTACATTCTTAGTTACGATAAGGAATCAGCTTTGTGCCTGTTTACTCTCGGTCCTAAGGTTTAGGGCACTGTATACAGTGTGCAGAGATAATTGTCTTTCGTATGCACACCAGCACTATAAGGCACATAATGCCTGCAAGCTTTGTTTTCTTATATGAACTAAAGGGGAGTCTATACACAGCACCTGGTTAGTTGCTAAATGACCTCCATACTCCTCTCTATGCTAACAGATCTATTTTCATACTCCTGTGAGATTGACAAGCTGATAACAGCCATGTATAAGAAACTCACTGCCAACATCACACTAAATGGAGAAACAATGAAAAACTTGTTTTAAATCAGCAAGATAACAAGAATATACATTCACACCTCTTCTGTTCACTATAGTATTCAAAACTTTAGCCAGAGAAGTCAGACAACAAGAAGAAATTAAAGGAACATGTACAGAAAGGAAAAAGCCAAACTGTCCAAATTTACAGACAAAATGATCCTATATAGAAGTATAAAATAATTCCACCAGAAGACTTCTAGAAATAATAAACAAATTCAGCATGGTAGTAGCAGGATACAAGATTAACACAAAAAAGACAGTAGTGTTCCTGTATACCAACAGTGAATCCACCAAGAAAGAACTTAAAAACAATGCCATTCATAGGCGCTTCAAAAAAATTTGAGTACTGGAGAATTAATCTAATCAATGAAATAAAAACTTCTTTAATGAAAACTGTAGTACTGTATCTTGAAAAGAGAGGTTGAAAAGGGGACCACAAAACGGAAAGATGTACCCTAATCTTGAATAGGCAGAACTAGTATTGTCAAAGTGGCCACATCACATTGTCTGTTTATGTATGTTCCCAAAAAAGGCTTTTGGTACTTGTCCATTGGGTCTGTTCCCTTCCAAAGATGAAGAATGGGGATACCCTTTCACCTACCAATTCCATATGTAGAAATTTATTCTGTTGGTACTCACATGTATGCAATAACTTATGTCTAAAGGAAATCATTCAAGTGTTAAGAGCAGATACTCATCATTAGGAGACAAAGTCAATGTTTATTCATCCCTATAGTAGAACAATATATATTTATTCAAAATGGGCAAGTTTTTATGGTTATAAGAAGATCCCCAAGATAAGCCGATTTTTTTCTTGTTGGTTTGTTTCTTGAGACAGGGTCTTGTTACGTAGTTTAGCCGGACCTTGAACTCACCATGTAGCCATAGCCCAGGCTGGTCTTACACTCGTGGCTATTCTTCAGTCTTAGTCTCTGAGTGCTGGTATTATAGGTGTGTGCCACCACATCCGGCTTGATATTTACATGCTACTTGCATTTGTAGATAGACATCCAAGTGCTCTTTGGTATCACTATTCAATTGATGTTTCTGTTGGTCTTTTTTGTTACTGCCAATAGAACTTATTACCCTCCAGTATTATTTTGCTGTGTTAAAAAATCTTTTCTGTTGTATCACCTATTTTTTTTTTCTTGGAGTCTTTTTTTTTTTTTTTTAATTGGTACCGGGGATTGAACTCATGACCGTGTGATTGCAAGGCAGACGCTTTTGCCACTGAGCTAAATCCCCAGCCCTGTATCACCTATTATTTATTAGCATTATGTAGTAGCTGTAAATCTGTTAGCATATCTTGCTCACTAGTGAACTGAAAGTTGCTTTTCTTAGCTGCATTTATTTGCTCTTATTATCAAAGGTAACTTATTTATCGCTGATAGAGGAATTTTTTCCCCCAACTACTTTTTTCTTAAGCATTTATTAAGTATCCCTGGGCCAGCTACTTTACAACTGTTAGAAAAACTGAGATTGGAAGAGTATAGCATGATCAGAAGGCTAAGAGTCTGGTGATGTGTTACACATATTATAATTCTAAAATTCTGTAAATTTTTGTAAATTTAGTAAATTTTTAATAGTAAATTTATAAATTTTGTAAATTTTTAGTAGTGGTACCAGTACCTCATATTTGTATAATGATTGGCAGAATATAAAGCTTCTTTTGATGTGCTTCCTTGCTAAAGTCAGTAGTATCATCCAGCATATGCAGAATTTTATGGGAATTGTGTAATAATATATAATGATTCAATAGAATTTTTATCTGAATATATATTTTTTTGCTATTTTTAAGGTTTAGTTCAAGATAACTCTAAATTTCCTACCCTAATCTGCAATTGCATATGGATTATTTTTCTTTTTAAATTATATTTTTTTCTCAGTTTTTAAACCCAAATTTAGGGCATTTGAAAAAGATTGATGTATTTTTAGTAGTAGAAACCTTGAGTTATTTTGTAATATATAAAAATTAATCACAGATGAGAAATTCAAAAGACTTGTTAACATGTACTCTTTTTAACATGTACTAGTGTTTAACATGTACTCTTTTTTTGTAAGATTATTTTAAACTGTAGTACTTGTCACACCCTGAAAGATACGAGGAAACAATGTGGCTTTGGCTGCATCTTATCATCCATTCTCAGAATAACTTTGGTATACAATATTATCTCTAGTGGCATTTTAACTCAGTTGGCACAATTCAAAGTAGCCATCAGAGACACCACAGATTGACATAAGCTTTGATGATTTGCAGTTCTATAAATGTCTAATTTTGGAACTCTGAGAATTTGGAATTGTAGAGTTCTAATTTTGGAATTCTACAGTGTCCTAAAAAACTCTCTGTACTTGAGGGGCAAAAGAGAGTAGTTCTGACATTTGTAAATAATGATGGTTTTATTTCTCTTATTCAAAATTACCCACCACAATATTTTGCATCTTTTTTGCACAAGCTTTACTAATGAGATTCATGAAAATTGTATGTAACTTTTCTTGAAAGTATATTCTGCCTGGATTGAGATTAAGTCCTTGTGGGAATAAAATTATATAGATTTAGAACTAACAGAACAAGAAATAATGAACAAATAAAACAGAATGAAGGGTTGACTTTTGCCAATTTAAAAATTCATACAAAGAGCAAAACTCAGTAAGAGTTGAGAAAATTTTGAAGAACCTTATCATATATCAAACTGAAAAGCTGAGAACAGTGTGCAATCAGTAGTCTGTACCTGTATGATCATTTAATGTTTCTGCTAGAAAAGATTATTGCCATCTTTTTTTTAAAATTTTATTTTAAAGAGAATAAAACAAAAGAGGGCAGTACAGAGCAGATCAAAACAGGACAACATAGGCAACACAGTACTTTCATTAAGACAACCGGACATCAACAGTAGCTATCACAATATCTCTTTCTCTGCTATAGTTGAGCATAGTTTCAAATACAATAATATCAAACACAACAAAATAGTATAAAGCCATTCAAAGAGTGAAAGAATTATAGGGCTTTCTGAACTGAATAGCAGAAAATGATCAATGGATACTATAATATATCATTTTCGATAGAAAAATTTTGTTTAAACTATCACACATATTCAAATCCCAATAAGACACAATGTGATAGATAGAACCAGTAGTAGTAGAAGAATATAAGCATGGTAGGACTTCTAATAAGGACTATATTAAATCAGCAACAGCTGTCATAATGTTTTGTTTTCTTCAAAACAGCTGTTCATATCATCACGCATGATATAGTCAAACAAAACAGAATAAAACCATTCCAACTGATGATTGAAAACTTGAAAGGCTTCAAAGCTATGAGATGGGGACTTATGCTTACCATAAAATCTTATATACTCTTATCAACTCTCATACTAGGGAGATTATACGGTATTTACCCTTGTGAGTTTGGTTTATTTTGCTTAAGAGAATGGTCTCAAGTCGTGTCCACTTATTTATAAATATCTCAATGTGATCATTCTTTATAGCTGAGTAGTACTCCATTGTATAAAAAATGCCAAAGCTTTTTTATCCATTCCTCAGTTGATGGGCACTTAGGTTGTTTCCAGGATCTGGCTATTACAAATTGTGCTGCTATAAACATGGGTGCACATATATCACTGTGGTATGATGTTTTCAGTTCTTCTGGGAATATGCCTAGAAGTGGAATAGCTGAATCAAATGGGACTTCCAAACCCAGCTTTTTGAGGAATCTCCAGACTGACCTCCACAGTGGTTGCACCAGTCTACACTCCCACCAACAGTGCAGAAGAGTTCCTTTTTCCCCACAGCCTCTCCAACACTTGTTGTTGGTAGTGTTTTCTATCTTGGCCATTCTTTCTGGAGTGAGATGGAATCTCAGTGTGGTTTTAATTT
>PVJX010041636.1:0-14583 GCA_004027295.1 Dolichotis patagonum
ACAATGAATAATGTATCAACTAGCGATTCTATGATGATAATTACTTTTTGGATTTGATATTGTTCTACCCTTCTTTTTTGTTTTTTATTTTCTTTAATTTTCTTTTCTTTCTTTAAAAAAAAGAGAACAATATGCAATATAACAACCATTGTTAAATTTCATTCTGTTTTGAACACCTATATTGTAATTGTTTTGAGTTTGCCATTGTTGTTTATGTCTTTTGGTTTTTGTTTTCTTGTCTGACTTTTCTCTTTTTTTAATAAAAAAATGCAATGACAATGGATGCAAAAACTCTAATAAGGCCATTTTTGTTATGTGTCATTTTTTAGGCAACTGATCTTTGACAGAGCAACAATTCAATGGAGAAGACAAAGAGTTTTCATCAAATTGTACTGGAAGCATTGACCAGAGATAGAAAAATACAAAAGAACTTAGACACAGAACTTAAGTCTTTTACAAGAGTTCACATGAGATAGATAACATAACCTACTGTAAAATACAAAAAAATAAAATTTCTCAAAGGAAAGCATAGTGACCTGAAATTGGGCAATAACTTTTTTGATTAAAAAGCACACACAATGCATGACAGAATAAAATAATTAATAATAGTTTGAATTTTTGAATAATCAAAATAAGTTTAATTTTATTAAATCTAAAAACTTCTGCTCTACCATAGACACTTTTAAGGAGTCAAAAGGTTAAACTATGAATATTAGAAAATATTCAAGAAGTATACGCCCAATAAGGGACTCATTTCTGAAATGAACAAATAATTTTTAGACATCAATATTAAAAAATAAGTAAAAGTTGTTAGTGGTTACCTTATTAAATAAATATATACAGCAAAACTAAGCACATAAACACTATTTGACTTCATTTTTTATCAGAGAATTTCAAATTAAAAACAATAAGATATATGCTACACTCAGTAGATGATCAAAAAAGAAGAGAACTTGAATACCAGTTGCTGGAAAGATGCAAGACAACTCATTCATTACTGATGGGAAGGCAAAACGGTATAGCTTCTTTGAGAGATCATTTATCAGTCCAGTAATAACAGCTTTAGATATTTTCCCAAGTGCTTTAAAAATTTTAGTACATACAAAAACATACATGTGAAGTTATATGGCAGCCTTAGTTATAATTTTCTAATAGTGGAAGTAACCAAACTATCCTTCAATACATAAATTATATATCCATATTATGGGGCTTTTCACTCTGTAATTTAAAATTGTAGCTGTCAAGTCACAGCTTAATATAAAGTGCTCTTAAATGCATATTGCTAAGGAAATAAACCACTTAAAAAAGTTCAAATGTTATTTGTAATAAGTTATATAACATTGTGGAAAGGACAAACTGTAGAAATGGAAAACAGCTTGGAGATTTTCAGGGATTCTGTGTTTTTGTGTGCATGGATGGTGTGTTGTGGTACATGGATGGTGTGTTGTGGTAGCAGAAGTTACTAAATAGTAAAGACAGGATTTTCAAGGGAGCAACAGCAATTTTGTTTTTGACTATTTATTTTATGAAAAAAACCACATTTTCATAACCAAATCATAAGTGATGTTATACTGTGTCAAGTTGAGAAGTTGAGAAGTTTAACTGAGGAACTCAGCAAGGAGCCAGGATCCTTGCTTGTAAATATCCTCATTCTGTGCAAAAGGAGGGCACAGAGATGCTCTGAGTGCTGCATCTGCCTCGGTGGGGTCATGACCTGTGTACATACAGAGAAGGGGCTTGCTCTTCCCTTTTGCTCTGGTTGCTGCCTTGAGGTGTTGCCCCAGTGCTGTGCCACCTGCCTTGGAGCCAGCTTATTATGGACTGACACCTCCACAAACAGTGAGCTAAATACACCTTTTCTTCCTTCATTTGGGGTGTTGGGTGTTTTGTCCCAGCAACTAGAGAAAAGTAACCAAGACAAGAGAATAACAGTAGGTGTTACACTGTGTATCACTAACTTCAAGTTAATTATTCAATTCAAGACATACCAAAACCACAAAAAAGAAACTAATGTAACAATACAAACTTTCTTTTCAATGAACTATGATAAACTGTTAGTATGAATGAACATATATTGAAACATTGTAAACAACAGAGCGGGTGTAATTTCTATAATACCATAATGGAAGATTCATTGTATCATTTATTTGCCAAGTCCATAGAACTTATGTAAACCTTAATGTATGTGAAGTAAAGATGAATTTATTTAGGACATTGGGAGATCACAGAACAGAGTGCAGAATATGACACCACTGACTGTGGCATAAATTCATGAAACAACCTGAATGAAGGGGATGAGAATTTAAAGTTGTTGATTTAACGACTTTGACAGTAAATCAAATAGATCAGACAAAAGAGAAAAGAAGCTCATCTAAGCACTGGGTGAAATTGATAGTACTGCTTTCCGTGGGATTAGTTTTGACAGCTTTGGTAAAGCTACACATGAATACTGTAATGGAACAAATAATTAAGTGACTACTAGATGGTGGAAGCCATGTTTCTCAGCTCTAAATAAATAAAAGGTAAGTGATGAGCAAAAGGTGAACAGATGTGCAATGACTGAAGCTAAAATGATCCATGTGATAACAGAGTTAGAGACATTATTGTGAACATGTTTTGTGTAATAATCAATAGGCTTTTTTGAGTGTATAAGGTGTGTTCATATATGTGTGTTGAATCATAGACACACATCTAATATGAGTGTTTGTATATAAAAATATACATTAGTATATGTATATATGGTATGTCTTTTCTATTATCCAAAAGGCCCTAAAGCAAGAATACTACAGTAGTAACAAACATACCTAATACGCAGATCTTGGTTACAAATACTATTCATCAGAGCTCTTTAGAGAAATTGATCATATTAGGGATGAACCAGGAATTATAAAATGATCTGGAGTGTCCTGGTGGCTAAAAGTAAGGAAGTGCTAAAAACAAAACCATCTAATCAATACACAAATCCTCAAAGACAGTGACAGGTCAAAGGGAGACAGAGGACAATTAAAAGTGCTTCCAAGGACTGAAGCTAGAATGATTTTATAAGAAAACAAAATAGTATTGGATCATAATTCAAAATCTAAACTATAAAATCATGAGTCTACAGTGATATAAGTTATTGTTAGAAGACCCACAAGAGAAACCTCCAATTTTCTGAGCAGGAGATATGTAAATAATGAGGATATTTAACCCTAGAAAAGATAAGCCAAAAGTCCCATTTCCTTAAATCTAGACTCTACCTAGTGGCTTTCTGACAAAGAGTGCAGAGTGAAGAAGGAAAAAAATAGTAATGTTACAGCACAGAGCCTTTGGGACACTAGCTCAGCCAGCTGACTAAGGTGAACTTACATTTGAGATTCCTATAGTGTTGTTAATTCATTAGTTTTTATTAATGAGGTTATTTCATTTAAAAAGACATTATAGTACATGTTTTCATATATTACAGATATCTATTCATCCATCATTTGTTAAATTTATATGTGAGTATTGTATTGACTTGACAATTCTTAAAATATAAATCATAATATTCTGCTTTCTCTAATCATTGCTTGCATTGTTATTCTTTTGAAAATATTTTCTAATTCCAATTGAAGTTCTGTCTTTGAGCTTTGGGCCACCTAGAAATATATTGTTTAGTTTCCAATTATTTTCAAATTTTCAGATGTCACTTAGTAATTGGTTTATTATTTAACATAATTATAATCAGAGAATATCATTTGTATGATTTAAACTATTTTAAACCCAATAATTTTTGCTTACTTGATCCAACTATAATCTATCTTGGTAAACAAATATTTCATGTTCACTTGAAAGAAATGTATATGTTTTAGGCAGGGGGTGTCCAGAGAAAAATTAGAATCAAGACATGGAGTTTATAATATTATTTTTATCATGGTCACCCAGAGTTAACACAAGAAAATGCAGGAAATCTATTCACAACACCAAAGACATAGACTATTTAGCCAAGGGCCTAAATCCCACAGCAATGTCCCACATGAGTCCAGATGAAGACCCGGAGCCCATGACAATGCCTCCCAATAGTCCAACTGGAGGTCTAGAGCCCACAAGAAGGACTCACGCAGGGCTCTTTTATGGATCCATGGTGGGAAGGCCCAAAGGTCAGCGGTGGGAGCTAGATAGTCTGTGCCAGCAGGGTGAAGGAGCTGTGCTCATAGGGTGAGGGTTCTATGCTGGGGCCAAGAAGTCACACTCACAACAAATACCAGGGCTGTCCTGAAAAGCACCACAGCAATCCTCAGCGACACAGAGGTCCCAAGCTCCTCTGACAACAAGCACAGTCGAGTACATTCCAGGAAGCCAGTGTGAGGAGTTCATCCTGGAGACCAAGCGGCACACATCTTCCCCTCCGGAGCGAGGAAGCAATGCTCGGTGTGAGGACCAGAGTTTCTCCAGAAGAACCTAATGGCTCAGACAGCAACACGTAGGAGAACCCACAATGCCTCCATGCACTAATGCCTCAATGCCCTTCCTTCTCCTTCTCCACGTTTCCATTTATGCTGGCAACTTTCCTCAGGTGACACATCTATGCTCAGCACCATGGAGGTGTAATCCAGCTGGTGTTAAGTTGACCACCAGTTTTTGATCCATAACAGTATGTTTTCATGTTTCCTTAAATAGTCTATAAATGACAATAGGTCAAGATTTTTTGTTGTTCAAGTTTTTTTATATTTGATTTCTGCCTCTTTTTCTCTAATTTAGGGGCACAGTAGTATTCAAAGTCTCTTGTTGAAACATGCTCTACTTGTGAATTTGTGTATTTCTCCTTTAATTTATATAAGTTTTGATCTTATAAGTTTGAATTAACATTCAAGATTATTACTGTATCTTCTTTAACATTGACCCTTATGATACTATGAAATGTTCATCGTTTCTAATAATATTCTTTGCTCAGACACTGTTACAGTATCATGTACAACTAAAATTTCTAATACAATCTTGCTATTGAATAAATACAGAAACTTCTTTCATTCTATTAACTTTAAACTTTTTGGGTCTTTATATTTAAAGTGCACAAGTACACTTCATGTGATTGCTATGTCAGCCAGTTTTTATTTAATTTATGTTTGTCCTGTCTATTTTTGTTCTCTTCTTTATATGTTTTTCTGTTTCTTTTTGGATCGAGGATAAGGTTTTCTATCATTGCTACACTGAGTTGTTAGCTGTACTTTCTTTTTAAATATTTGTTTCATAATTTATTTGATATGTAAATAAAGTATCAATAAATAGCCTCAAGTAATATTACAAAATTGTATATAATAAGTCAATACTTTCAAATCATATATCAATGTCTTTTCTTAGATATTGTTTTCTCATTCACATAATTTTTCAGAAAAAAATATACTTCAGAAAATTGTATTTTAGAATGCTAATTATCCTCAAAGTTAAATTTCAAAAGTAAATTTTTATTGCAGCTGCAATTTTAGTATTCCATATTATACTTTCTGGCATTATTTTTTAAGCCCAGGTTTTTATCCGGTAGCATTTTTCTTCTGAAATCATTGCCACACTGATGCTGTACTAGGGGTGACATTTGCCAGCAATTTTCTTTCTCTAATTATCACAGGTTTGCCTTTATTTTTGAATAATAATATTACTAAAAATAGAATTTCGAGTCAACAGGCTTTTAGAAAATAATTATTTTGGGACTTTAATGATGCTCCTGGGCGGCCTCCTAGTTTTCATTGTTTTGAAGACGAAATCAGTTGCCATTTTGGTCTCTGTTATGTGAAAACATATTAAATTTTTTCTCTGAGTTCTAAAAGTTTACTTTTTGAAACATTTAATCAATTTAATTATGATGTTCATTGGTGTAGTTTTTCCTTTTTTTTCTTCTACTTGGCTTAGTTGACCTCCATGAATCTATGTATTTATTACACGTACATTTCCAAAGACTGTGGGCAATTGTAATTTTTTCTTCCAGGATTATTCTGCGCTGGTCTTTCTCTGGGAGATGTAATTACAGGTATATTATAGTATTTTGAGATTGCTTATAATTTTCTGATGCTTTGGTGTCTTTCTCAGTCTTTTTTCATTTTAGATTCTACACGTAATATTACTGTGATTTCAATTTTACTATTTCTATGCAATGTTTCTAATTTTGCCTTAGGAAACAGTTAATTGTAAACTGTTTTAAAACTTTATTTAAAGTTTTCTCATTTCAAATCATTTTGTGTGACATTAGTGCAACCTCTCAAAGGCTTCTTACCCTATAATTGAGGCAGTATAGTTGTGAGGCTTTGAAGTAGCCTATTATTAAGCAGTGCCCTTAGTTATTAGAAAAGTGAACTCTTTCCAGTCGTATGTGACCTACACATATTATTCATCCTGTTTAGCTCATGGCATTTGCTTTCTACGCTCAAAGATTTGTCTTGTATGTACACACTTACCTGTATTTGGCTGTTGACTCGAGAGACTTGCTCTGAAAATTTCTGTTTGTCCCACTGAGCTGCATGTTCTTTGCTATTACTTTTCCTCAACTCTGGTTACCTTGGCCTTTCAGATTCCTAGCTCTATGTCAAGTTGATGGGTAACCTAAGAAGCTCTGGGCTTTCTCTCACCTCACTGCTACATGCATATATTCTTTAAAGAGTTTTGTTTTGTTTTGGCTTATCAACTTTCCCTATTTTCAAAGACCATTGTCCTATACTTCCTGGTATCCAGCATGTGAGCAAGCAGTGTTTCATATACTTTCTAGAGTTTTGTTTATCTAAGAAGATAATATGATTCTATTCATTTATATTCTAATTTTTCTATATGTGAACATGCACACTTGATCATTTATCATTAACTTTTACATAATGCTTATTTTACATATACATAAGAAAATTCTTAGAACTATATCTTAGCATACGTGAATTAACCAACATATATGAGTTAAAAGATATCACACATTTGTTTAAATAACAAAGACAGAAACTTTCTGATTCATGTATACAAGTAGGCAAAATTTCTTATTTCCAGAGCTCTTCTCCCTTCATTGTTACCTTCATTGTTATGGGTTGAAAGGATTCTCCTACAAAGAGAGATTGTAACTGAGAGTCCAAGTAAATGTTGGGTTACAAAATAATAATGAAGAGAGTTTTTAAATAATAAGAATTATAAAATAATTTTATCATAGCATCATAATATAATATGCAAAATATTATACTACAGTATTAATAGATGTGAGAGAAAAGTAAAAAAGTATTATATATATATATATATATATATATATATATATATATATATATATATATGCTATCATCATTCCTGACTGGGAAAATTTGAAGACTTTTCAATAGTTTGTGCCTGTTTATGTCTGTTACAATTTCAAATGTTGATTATTTTTCCTCTATAAAAATATATTATTTTAAAAGGATGACGTACAAATATAGAGACACAACCTTTTTTCCTGTGACTTTTTCTTCTCTGTAATTTGTAGTGAGAAAAATTAAGTCAGTATAGCTACTGTGTGTATATTTCTCTGAAACCCACTTTTGAAAATCCATGCCCTGGGCCATGTAACAGTTCAAGGGACATCAGAAGAAGTTTCAAGTCTAGGACTATTGATTCTGAAAAGTAAACAGGAATGAAAAGAAGATCAAGCACACAGAAAGAGCCAGAACTACAGATGGTCATAGAGACAGATGTAAAAGACTGGCTTCCTCATTGGAATTCCACCCAAAATTTTAGAACAAGATAACTGGGTTACATTCCAGGATTCACACTAAAAACCAGGCTTGCGTGTGAATCTTCATTGCTGGTATATTATTAGAGAAACTGGCTTTGGCAGCACTAGAGGAAGCAGGGCTCCATGCCTCCTCTGGGCCTGTGTATCAGGACTGCTTTGCTCCAAGGTCTGCTGAGCAGCCGATGTGACTCCAGTGAATTCTGGAAGTCATCCCTGAAAAAATGCCAAGAATGTTAAATAAGCTTCACGTTGCGAGCATCTAAGATCAAGTGATCATAACATCATTATATTTAAAATGCTCATGAGGCCAAGTTCCAAAGGAAGCAACACAAAATTACCAGACATTTAAAAAAAGCCAACTGTGACAGAGGACAAAGTGATTTAGACAACGTTTATCAGAAACATGACATGCAAAATCAATCAGAAGAGAAAACAAAATAGAAATTATCAAGCAACTAATAAAATACTACTTAAGATATTTTATTAATCCAGCTGTATTTTTAAAAGGTTTAATAAGGATTTAGGAATCAAATAAAACATTGTTGAAATATATAAAATGTAAGTGAGTCAGATAGGTAGTTGTCTTATTGAAGTTAAGCAGATTAGCTAATATTTACCGGTTAAGAATTTTAAAGTTTTTATGGTTTAAATTCCCCCCTCAATTACTTCTTTTCTGATTGGGGTTTAAGGAAATCTGTTTTTATGGATAAAGTCTGATCAGGGTTGACCCACGTAGTAGTCTACATGTTGTAAATTAAGACTTATTAGATTAACCTCATTTCCTAGAACTGTTGCAAGCAAAAACACATGAGACACAGTCTTGAGCCTCCTTTAAAGACTAATATAACAGTTAAAATAATAATCATCTCACCTCTATTCCTTTGTAATTAAAATGGACAAATGTATACTCAGTTTTTCATTATTGCAGTAAGAAATGTTTTCTAAAGGTGAAGTAAGGGACATTTTGTGAAGCTGTCATATAATTTAATCAACACTTTCTTGAACACCCAAAATGATCAGGAAACATCCTTGCAGCAAAGAAGCAATAGAGGTTTTAAGTCAAATAAAACAAAACAGAAAAGCGCAATTGAAAAAACAAAATGCAAGGCAACCCAGGGATATTAGGCTCCTGACTCACTAGAATGGACAAAGGCGTGTGGTGGTGCTGGAAGCGACTTGCTGGAGAATCAGACTGTGCAATACAGGAAAGGCAATTTGTGAATAAATTTCACCTAAAACACCAGATGAACATAACAATAGGCAGAGAAATAGAGTCAGAGAAAGAAGAGTGGAAAGCATTTTTTAAACAAATGTAGTTAGAAAATCTAGCAGCATTAACATCACTTTAAATCTTGATAGAAATAAATATTCATGCTGTTCTCTTGACCATCCAAATCCTAAGATCACTAAGATTCCTTCATAACTGATGAGTACATTTAAGTTAGAGAAGCATTGATTTCAATATAGTCTTTGCTTTCAGAAAGATCTTAATTAGAAATTCTTATTTGCCACTTGCTGTGTGATCTTAGGTAAATAGTATAACCACAGAGTACTGAGTTTCTGCATAAAAAATGGGATAAGAGCAACTATTTCATGAATGTGTTAGTTTAAATGTCATATCACCTGGAAACCACAGTCACAATACTCAGTACATAAACAAGCATGACACAAACTGTAGTGTATTGGAACTGACCCAATGAAGAAGTTTAAATGAAAGCCAGAGAATAGGGAAGAAATAAAATAAAAATTGTCCCTCCCTTTATTTCATGTTTTGGTTCTGTATTCAGTGTTCACATAAATTTTTGAAGTGAACAATTCAGTAGCAGTGAGTTCATGCTAGGTTCACATTGTGGCTCTAGAGCAGGTGTCATTCCCTGAAAATGAAGCAATATTTATATGTTTTATCACGCAAGTCAGTGAGCTGAATACTGTATTCAAGTAACTGGGCGGATGTTAGTCATCAAAATTACTGAAATATTAGCAAAAAAGACCTTAGGTTTTCAACAACTGTTTCAGCACTGGCTATTATCAAATCTTTGGTTAAATGTTTTTTAAGTTACATATATATCTTTTATTACAAAACATACATATATATATCTTTTATATGTATGTTTTTAAACCATATGTTGGACTAATTTCTAGAAAATTCTGAATAATCAATTTCTTTGAAATGATATCTTAAAAGACAATGAAAACATAAATATCTTTGTTATTTTTTAGAAATTTTGTAAAAGACTAATTGCAATTTACATGAATATCCCAACAGACTACTTGATATCAGAATTTAAATAACTTATATAAGAAATGGAAACCACAATACGCATATAGGGTTCTAAATCTGAAACTGGTTAATCTTTACCTTAAATATGATTCAAAAGAAGTATGAAAAATGCATTTCTAAGTAAGATTAGCTAAATCATGTCATACACATAATTGTGAGTCACTGCTATCTGATAATTTAATTTCTATTAAAATGGAATATTGCAAAGAATAATTATGAAAATAAAAACATATTGCAGGAACTTGACAGAAGACTTACTTCTATTCAAATTGTATTTACCACGCCAACATATTAACCCAAACCCTTCCATCTAGACTTCTATGTAATATATTCAAATTATGAGGTTGAACTTGGTCTACAGCAGGTAACTCAGTAAGAGAATTAGTTATTTGCTGCCCCTCTGAATAAAGATAATATTTCTCTTCCACTTAGCCATCAGGCTTGAATATCTAGCTTATTCTAATTACAAAATCTGAGCTCACTTTAAAAATACTAAACATGCTTAAAGGGCTAACTCATAATGTTGCATATATTTAATATTTCTCTCTCTCTTTCCAATATACCATACGACTGAGTTTAGGCACATGTAAAGACATACAGCAAAGTAGCAATGGACTAACCAGACAAACAACAAAAACATATATGGCCTCTATTTTTAACTCAGAGATGTAGGAAGATAAATATTCAAACTTGATGACAATTGAGCAAATATACTTTACCCTGGGATGTGTGGCATATCTAATGTGTTAGGAGTGTGTGGTTACTATTTTACCACCTAAAACCTAGTCTCTTTGGAGAAATACAATTTGTTTTCTAAAATCAGTGCAATTTATACATGATTTTTTTAAAAAAATTAAATTAAAGTTCATAAAACTTTGTTCTTTTTTGTGAAGAGGAGGAAGGCCACATGAGTCAGGAAACTCATACAATGTGTGTGACATACACTTGATATATACTTACTTAGGGCAAAGTGATTAGGTTAAAAAATGGGTAAATCAGTGCTTCTGGTTTAAGCTGGGCTTATAGAAAATCGCAAGAAAGTGTTAATCTTACCTTAAAGCCATAATAAGTGAAATATACATGCATATATAGAGACATTTTATATATGTGTGTGTGTGTGTGTGTGTGTGTGTGTGCATATTCATTGGTGGTTTACCAGTGAAAAATAGATTCTTAAGAGCACCAGAAAAAATATTGGAAGGAAAAATTATCTATTAAGAATTTCATATCTATTTATTAAAAGAATATTGACTATTTAAGCCTTGTATAGCAATGATACATTAAAGAATTCCATAGTATATCTGAAGGGTAAGATTATACTTTGGTAGATATGAAGAGTTTAACAGAACCATTGATTTTAATAGTTTTATATAACATGATTTATTATAAAATTAATTGTAGGCACTCAGAAATGACTTGAAGATATATAATAAATTGTTGAGCAATTTTTAAAATAATACAAAATTTCCAGAACTAATCTATCTTTATAGATGATTAAATGAAAAGCACGCTTATATTCAACAAAGGATAGTAGAAAATATTTACCATAAAAAGAAAGAAATTTATCAAATAGAAAATAAACAAAAAGTAAAATAAAAAACAACAATATTGATGATTACATTAAGACTGTTTTCAATATTACATTTCACAAGAAGAGGTTTTGAGCATCCCAGAAAAGCAACTTGCATACACATTCCTTAAACAGAAACAATCTTTACATATAAAAGCACAAATATATTGAAAGTAAAGTAGTTTAAAATTATTACCTGCAAGATCATAAAAACATTTGTGTACCTATATCAATAGCAGAACAAATAGACTTTTAAGTAAAAGATAAAAGTAGAAATTTTAAGATGATAAAAGATTCAATTTGAAAACAATCATAAAAGTCCTACATGTTCATGCACATTAATAGCAAACCTTCAAAATATATGAAGCAAAGGATGACAAAATCCAGAGGAGATTAGATAAACCTGCAAAAATGGTTAAAGATATGAAAGTGAAAATACACAAAAAAGGTGGCAGGAATATAGAAAGCATAAAGAAAAATATCAAACAACTTAATAGATGTCTTTAGAACATAATAAATATATTATTATCAAGTGTTACCTATAAAACATTTCCCAAGGTAAGCCAAATAAGAGATGGCGAACATCTGCAGATATTAAATGTTTGCAGACAAGGAGGGTGTTCTCTATGCATGATATTAAGATATAATTTACAGAACTCCAAAAGATTTGGAAATTAAGGAACATTCTTCTAAATAAACTTCAAATGAAAGAAAACACTATAAGAATAATTTAAAGTATTTTGAGAGAATTAATATAGAAATACTATGTCAAAATGTGTGATTTGAAACTAAAGCAGTGTTTCAAAGGAACATATGGTTTTAAGTGTTTATAGATAAAAGGATATAAAATGAAGACAACTTCCACTGCAGTGAAAGAATAAAATAAAATAAAAGAGTTGAGTAAATAAAACTGCTGCTACTCACAGATGATGTGAATCTGTGCAAAAAAGGCCCTCTGTAATATGAAAGGAAATAATAGATATAACAATAAATTACTGCAAAATTGAAAGATACGATGTTAATATACATAATTTATACTTTTTTTAATTTGAAAGAGAATAAAACAAAAGGGGGCAGTACAGAGCAGATCAGAATAGGACAACATAGGCAACACAGTACTTTACATTAAGTCAACTGGACATCAACAGTAGCTAACACCATATCTCTTACTCTGCTATAGTTGAGCATAGTTTCAAATGCAATAATATCAAACATAACACAATAGTATAAAGCCATGCATAGAGTGAAAGAATTACAGGGCTTTCTGGACCGAATAACAGAAAATGATCAATGGGTACTATAATATCTCATTTCTGATATAAAAGAAAAAAATTTGTTTGAGCTATCACACATATTCAAATTCAAATAAGACACAATGTGATAGATAGAACCAACGGTAGTAGAACAAAAAAAGCATGGTAGGACTTCTAAGAAGGATAATATTAAATCAGCAATACCTGTCATAATGTTTTGTTTTCTTCAAAACAGCTATTCATATCATCAAGTATGATATAGTCAAACAAAACAGGATAACACCATTCCAACTGATGATTTAAAACTTTGAAAGACTTCGAAGCTGTGAGATGGGGACTCATGCTTACCATAAAGTCTTATATAGTCTTATCAAATCTAATATTAGGGAGACTATATGGTATTTACCCTTGTGAGTTTGGTTTATTTCACTTAAGAGAATGGTCTCAAGTCGTGACCATTTATTTATAAATATCTCGATGTGATCATTCTTTATAACTGAGTAGTACTCCATTGTATAAAAATGCCACATCTTTTTTATCCATTCCTCAGTTGATGGGCACTTAGGTTGTTTCCAAGATCTGGCTATTACAAATTGTGCTGCTATAAACATGGGTGCACATATATCACTGTGGTATGATGTTTTCAGTTCTTCTGGGAATATGCCTAGAAGCGGAATAGCTGGGTGAAATGGGACTTCCATACCCAGCTTTTTGAGGAATCTGCAGACTGACCTCCACAGTGGTTGCACCACTCTACACTTCCACCAACAGTGCAGAAGAGTTCCTTTTTCCCCACAGCCTCTCCAACACTTGTTGTTGGTAGTGTTTTCTATCTTGGCCATTCTTTCTGGATTGAGATGAATCTCAGTGTGGTTTTAATTTGCATTTCTCTCATGACTAATGATGATGAACATTTTTTCATGTATTTATTTGCCATTCGTATTTCTTCATCTGATAACTGTGTATTCACTTCAGATGCCCATTTTTGGACTGGGTCTTTGAATTTCGAGGGTCTGATTTTTTTTAATTCTTTATAAGTTCTAGACAGAAGTCCTTTGTTTGAGGCGCTGTCCATGAAGATTTTTTTCCCAATTTGTGGGTTTTCTTTTCACTCTGCTAGAAATCTCTTTTGACATGCAGAAACTCTTTAATAAGATGTGGTCCCAGTTATTGATTCTGGGAAGTACTTCCCGTGTACTTTGGTTCTTGTTCATGAATTCTCTTCCTACCCCTATATCTTTAAGGTTTTTACCTACTTTGTCTTCCAGCAGTTTTAGTGTTTATGTTTTAATATTTAGATCTTTGATCCATTTCGATTTTAGTTTAGTGTATGGTGATAGACATGGGTCTAGTTTTAGTCTTCTGCCTATGGACAGCCATTTTTTCAGCACCATTTGTTAAAGAGACTGTCATTCTTCCAGCAAACATGTTTGGCCCCTTTATCAATGATAAGGTGGTTGAGTGAGTTTGCGGTTGTGGTTGTATCTTCCAATCTATTCCACTGATCCTCGGGTCTGTTTCTATTCCAGTACCATACTGACTTTATCACTGTAGCTTTGTAGTATAATTTTAAGTCAGAGATTGTGATGCCTCCTGACTTGCCTTTGTTGCTTAGAATTGCCTTTGCTATTCTAGGTCTCTTCTGGTTCCAGATGAATTTTAGGAGTGATTTCTCTAGATCCATGAGGTATGTTAGTGGTATTTTGATTGGGATGGCATTGAATCTGTATAGTAATTTTGGGAGAATGGCCATTTTTACAATGTTTGTTCTTCCTATCCATGAACAGGG
>PVJX010041637.1:0-14553 GCA_004027295.1 Dolichotis patagonum
AGTGATTTCTCTAGATCTATGAGGTATGTTAGTGGTATTTTGATTGGGATGGCATTGAATCTGTATAGTAATTTTGGGAGAATGGCCATTTTTACAATGTTTGTTCTTCCTATCCATGAACAGGGTATGTCTTTCCTAGAAAGATATTTTAAAGTTCTTTTACTAAATGACAGATATGAAAGAGATTTTGTCATAGCATGTAATATATCATGTAAAATGAAATTGTTTCAGTAAGTAAAGAAGATAGTCATGTGGACCCAACTTAAAAGAAATTTAGGATTTAGAGATAGCTCTGGACTTAGGCAAGCCTAGCTTCAAATACTTGCTTCACCACTTATTAACTACAGATTTGAGCAAGTTGCTACCTGTATGATTTGATGTTTCTAAACTTTAGCTTTCTTAAATTTAAAAGAATCTACTTACTCTATAGGATTGTTGAGTTAGAAATAATGTGTTAAATAATATGTTAAACGTCTTCACACACACAGTAGCTATTTAATAAAAGCTAGCTATTTTTTTCCTGCCAGTCTCCAGTGATGCAAATGGGCTGTGGTGCTCAATGGCATGTGGAGGAAGAGTGGTGGACATTCTTTGTGGTAGGAATGGCATTTAGAAAAAAAGTACAGTAGAGTTTGAAGGACAGGAGATTGATTTGATAGGCAACCATGGGTTAGTATAGTTAGAAAATACGGAGATAAGGCCATCCTAGGTGGATTTGGAGGTAGACTTGTATGTCATTAAATACCAAGTTGAGAAGTATAAACGTTCTTCGGGTATACAAGGTTTGAGTTTTTGTTGTTGCTGTTGTTTGTTTGTTTGCTTTTTTTTTTTTTTCCTTTTTTGTCTTTTTGAGACAGAGTTTCATTATGTAGTTCAGGCTGGTCTTGAACTCACTTTGTTGCCCAAGCTGACCTCAAACTCACAGCAGTCCTCCTGCCTGAGCCTCCCAAGTGCTGGGATTACAGATGGGCACCACCATACCCAGCCTAAAACATTTTATAGAAAAAAAAAATGATTTGTAAGATCATTTATTCTTAAAAGGTTGAATCTGACTAGAGGTTATAAATTGAAGAAAGAAAAGACAGAAGACAGTCGTTTAATTTAATACAAGAATGGCAAGATCTGAGGGTTTGATGGAAAACAGAAGAGAAGGTTTTGGGGAATTGCCAGGAGCTACTGTTGGGAAGATCTTTGTATCCAGTTTGGAGATGAAGTTCAAAAGAAACAGTATGAATGTTAAGGTCTAGGCTATCTGGAGTTTGGTCAAATTTGAGAGAAGATCGAACTCACTTTGCTTGTTACTATTTTTTTTTTCAGTTGAATATTAAAAGATAAAATTTTACCAGTGAACAGGATATATTTTTTTTTTAAATTCTAGGTAGGCAGTCTCTTGCAAAAATTTTGTTTATTTAGGGTTTGAATTATTTTAACAGTAAGTTCTTATTTTTGGACTTTGTATTTTTGGAGATATTATTTTAAAATTCTACTGTAAGGAAGAATTCTTTTGCATGTTGTTTTTGCAATGTTCACAGGTACTGGTAAACTTTGAAAACATCAGTTAAGTGAACAGAGGTGATAAGTGAAATACAGACTTCTTGCTAAGCAGTTTAGAATTTTGAAGGCAGCAAATTACAAATCAACAAAAAATAGAGAATTGAGTGTAATCTTTAGATAAAAATACTGCTTTTAGTATTCCTGTTCTCCCTCTTTCCTTACTTTTCTTGATTTGAAAAAAATATGAGTTTTTAGGTGCCATTTTTAAACAAACCTGATTCTAACCATTCATACTTTCCACTTGACTGAATAATACATAAACAAACAGCCTTAAGATTGATATCAATATTTTTTGACTAATCAGTAGACTCACAAGAGCTGTGAATTATGTTCACTATCTTTCTGTTGAGAAAAGAAGCAATTTGTATTTAAAGAACAGTAAAAATACAGACATTTGTATTTTTAAAATCAGTGAATTGTCCTTTTTTTTCAAATATTGTCTAAATTTAGGAATGAAGTTCTTTGTGATTATTTAAATTTATTCGCTTTAAAAGTGTCCTTGAGAATATTTTTAAAATTCTTTTATTCATAAGTAAGTGTAGCACATAGTATTAGGGACTATGTGTGAGTGTGCGCTGTTTTTGTTATGTGATACTACAAAAGCTCAGATCTGATCAGTTGACTATTTCACTTACTAAAGGGATCTTAGAAAGTCAAAGCAGTGATTTAACATTGCAAACTATAAAATTCTAGTAGTTACTTTTGTACAGCTTTGAGAACATTTCTGCCTGTTTGTTAACAGAAATTAGAACTGCAGTCATTCGCCTAGGACTGTCCTCCCTCTCCCCAACTCCTAAATTACAGCTGAAAGAGTCATCCCTGGTTTGGAACATTATGGTTCTGTCTCTATGATGACCTGTCTTTATGCATTAGATTCTTAGCAGCTTGTTCACATCTTGGTAGGAAAAGCAAATTACTAGATTAAGTAACTGGCAGTTCATGGTATACTATTGTAAAATAATATGGTTCATTTAATTTTTAAACAACATTTTTAGAGATGAGGTGTTGCCCAGGCTGGCCTTGAATTGCTGTGCTTGAGTGATGCTCTCGCTTCAGCCTCCCAAGTAGCTGGGACTCTAGGCATGTATATGTCTTGTTCATTTGGTTTTTACATGATGTAACATATGAAATATGTGAAACATAAATAGATTTTTATATCTTTCTTTGCCATAGATCAAAGAAAAAGAAACCCTACTGGTTTAATACGATATTGTGTTCATTTTTCTTACTTTCTTCATTAGCAATTTTGAGTGCTAAATGAAAGCACCTAAAAAATTAAAATAAGTTTCCTCAAGTGATATTACACAGTTTAGCTGGTCATCCTAAAAGGTTATTGAGTGATTATTTGGTGGTGGATACTATTCCAAGAACCAAAGATTTATCATTGAATAAGACTGTTGGAGCTCTCTGTACCAGGGAAGAATTGTTGCTAGTAGTGGGGAGAAAAAGTAAATAAATAGGTAAACATGAATATTTTAAACATCCCAGATGCTGTAAAGAAGCAATATCAAGGTGAAGTGACAGAAAATGTTGGAAGAGTTTAGACTGAGTATAAAGGAAAAGCTTTTTGAGATGGTGATACTTAATGTCAGATGAGCAGGAAGAAGAGTGAAGTGCACAGAGGGCCAGTTTGTAAAAAGGCTCTAAAATAAACAGCACTTGTTATTCGTTTATATTTGGAGAATAGCAAGAAGGAAGGACCCAAGGCTAGGAAGAGACTAATAGATGAAGTTGGTAGGAAACAAATCAATAGGTCCAACAGTGAAGAGTTTGAATTTTGTTCTGATAAATAAGGTACTTCATTACTTCTTTATGAATAAATATTACAACTTTGAACTTACAGGTGGTTTTGCTAATAGTACTGGCTGAACCATACGGAGATGAGATAACATCTCCTTCCTCCTTATCAGGTCACAGATACTGTCTCTTCAAGAGTAAGCTATTTCCATACCTCTGAGGCAAGCCCATATTCCTGAAGCAGATATTTGCTCAGAGAACAAAGAATAGGTCATTTTTGAATATTTATTTGTTGAGGCTCACTTTTCTCATGGCATTACACTACCTTAGAATTCTAAGATAAAATAAGAGCTCCCCAGAGAAACTTTTCATGTGTGATTAAATTAATTGATGATCGGACTGGGGATTTATATCAGCAGCATAAGCGCCTGCCTTGCAAGCACACGGTCATGAGTTTGATCCCTGATACCAATAAAAAAAAATTTAATTGATGATCTTCAGCTAAGATTCTTCTGGAGTTAGACTTCATGACAATGTTATAATAATTTATGCCTGCATTGTTCTTTATTGTACTGTCAGTTTCTTGACTCGTGTTTACCATAACCCTGTAACAGGTATTACCCTCACTGGATATATACTTTAAACACAAACATACAACCATACCCTTTTCCTGCTAATAAACCTTGGTGAGTTCATGCTGTCCACCCATTGGTTCATTAATACTTCTTTGTGAAATATGTTTTAAGTTAATAGCCAAAAGATAAAGGGGCAGTCTGTATAAGAATGTACCTAGCAGCTTTATTTACAATATAAAAAATTTAGGAGCACATCAAATTCCAATAATAAAGGGCAACACTAAGCAAATTTTGCTCTATCGATATACAAAATATTCTGAACCTACTTTTAATGATAAAAATCTAGGCTTACACATGAGTGTGTATCCAAATGTATGTGTCTGACATGGAATGAATTTAATAAACAGGCTAATGAATAAATAATAATACTGTCTGAAAACAAACCTGTAGTGTAACTAGTAATTTTTTATAAATGTCTTTAGAGTTGAGAATTATTTTTTATAAATGTAAAAAGTGAAATAAGAATTGTATGTTTGCTTTCTGTGGATTTATACAGGCAAGATACTTGTGTGTATTTTTTTGTCTTTGACCAATAATTATATTGACTCAAGTCTTCAGGGCTAATTGTCACAACTCATTATCACACTTAGTGGTGATTTGTAGATTGGTTACTGTAATGAAATAAAATTTGTGTTTGCCCCTTAACCTGTCTAGCATTTGGGCTGGGAGATAACTCAGTGGAAGAGCACCTGCCAAGCATGTTTTAGACTGTAGATTAATCCCCAGCACTACCTTAAAAAAGAAAAGTGGAAGGAAAAAAACCTATCATTGAGCTTAATTCCCAAGTCTTGGAAAATTTGCAAGTTCTGATTAGTCTTTACTTATCTGATTAATAAATGTTAATGTAGTTGATAGAAAAATCTCTTTAAAGACATGGAAAGCATAGAGAATAAAAGATTTTTCATATAAAGGTTGAAATCACTCTAAATGTAATCTTTAGAAAGACTTTTGAAAAGAAGGGATTAATATATTTTGAAGGTAGACCTCTTACATCTCACTTAAATTATACAGTAAGTCTATGAAGTAGATGTTGGTATTGTCCTAGTTTTACAGGTAGTGAAACCCAAAGTTGTATAACTTATGAAGATCCACACAGCTGTAATTATAGAGAATCGCACTGACAACAAACTTCCATTGCAAAGCAGAAAATAGGTGATCACTAAATATTTGTGCCCTACTTACATATAAACATGACTGAATGGGAATGAATAAATGAGTAACAAGAAACTACTCTGTTGTTGTAATCTTTTTTTGAGTGTACACTATTTCTTTGGAGATAAATCTAGAAAGTTTCTTCAGGAATAATTAGGTGGCTTTGGCTTTTTTCTGTTCTGTGTTCCTCCTCAGTGAGGGTTTTTTGGGGGAAGGGGGTATTGGGGTTCAAACTCAGGACCTCACACTTGCCAAGCAGGCGCTGTGCTGATGAGCTATGTCCCTGGCCCTCCAGTGAGGTTTAAATTATTGATAGTAAATCACATGACAAAAATCCTGAGGAGGGAAATAAGGACCAGATACTTGAAAAGTATAATTTTCTCTTAAACTTTGTGAACTAAGTAATATATAAAGTTTTCAGATTTTTAAAAAATCTGTTCTAAACTCTAGTATTTACAATCAAGACATCATCTGTTTTTATTTAAGTATTTTTTATTCTTTTGGTAATCTCTTCCAGGGTTAACTACTTCCATTGTAGGTGATGAAATATATAAGGCTCCATTTCAAATGTTGGCACTGCTATGAGCAACATAGTCATTTTCCCCTTCACTGCAACTCAGAATTAAAACTGTGATTCTTGTTTATGTTCCAGTGTTAGAAGTAGTTTCCACTGCAGAAGTTATTTGAACACAGTCTTATGCTTTTTAGCAGTGGCCCTTGACCAGGCACTATCTTCTCCACAAACACTACGATGGACTTCGTTTTATACATGTATTAAACTAAGAGGCATTCTCTCAGATGAGTTTCATGTCATGTAGATTGTCTAAAAATAAAGACGTCTTCTTTTAATTATTGTAATTGTTTTAAAATTTACTGTGGCAGCCGGGCATGGTGGTGCATGCTTGTAATCCCAGCACTTCGGAGGCTGAGGCAGGAGAGTCGTTGTGAGTTCGAGACCAGCCTGAGTTATGAAGTGAGCTC
The DNA here is from genome assembly GCA_004027295.1 of Dolichotis patagonum. Classification (NCBI taxonomy): domain Eukaryota; kingdom Metazoa; phylum Chordata; class Mammalia; order Rodentia; family Caviidae; genus Dolichotis; species Dolichotis patagonum. Next base: position 6,060 of record PVJX010041637.1, read on the forward strand.
AAGGCTAGCCTGAACTGCTTAGTGAGACCTTGTTTTAAAAAAGACAACAAATAAATAAATAAATAAAATCTGCTATAGTATTCTGAAACAAGATGATGTAATCACAGTAGTCAGAATGCTTATATAGCCAACATTAGTTGTCTGTTTAATGTCTATTGAAGTGGTGTATATGTACAGCGGATTCATGTGTTTGTCTTTCATTAGTATACAGAAGAAGTATGTGACTTGTATTTAGTATTCTGGCACATTTAATAAGTAATAGGATTTTAAAGTATGTGTATATACTGGGTATGGTGGCATATGCCAGTATCCCAACTACCAAGGAGGCCGGGGCAGGAGAGATTGTAAGTTTGAGGCTAGCCTCAGTTTAATGAGACTCGATCTCAAAGTAAAAAACCAGAAAGGGCTAGGAATGTAGTTCAGTGTAAAATACCACAGGTTTAATTCCCAATACCACAATACAAAATGTATGTGATGTGTCTAAACTCCATGACTGTAACATTTATAATTCTCAAATTAATTAATACCTAATTAAATGAGTTTCTAGTTATTTTAAAAGTATGTCTTATAGGAATGGTTACTTATTAAGAAATGGAAATAGAAGGGTTGCTGATAGATGACACATGAAAGTTGCTGGATTGGAAATTTACTGGACTGGATTAGAAATCTACTTTTACAAAAAGGAGAAATGAAATTGGTGAAATGAAGGTGATGAGAAGGTAAATTAATTTTGAGGGGGTTAGAATATTTTAGATGAGATAATGCAGTCTTCTGCAATATCAAAGAGGATGTGTGTGATGTGTCTGTCAGCATATATAGCAGTACAATCAATGATCACTACTTCATGAAATACAGCAATCTGTCTTCTTGGTTGGAGTTCAAAGTAAAATAAATCTACATAGAATGAAGAGGATTGTTTCTCTGAAGAAACATTTTAAATATTATTTTGAATTTTCTGAGACAAAAGTTAAAGTTTGAAAGGTGTATAAAGGATAACTATATGATCTTTTGGTTCTTAGGATAGTGTTTTGTTTCTTCCTGGTAGCTTTTTGTGTGGCAGCTTTTAGACTGCTGGCTGTTGTATCCTATTTTTCATTTTGATCACAGTTTAATAATGACATTGCGTAACTATAGTATGAAGTTTTCATGCTTCAGAAAATTGTTTTGCATGTAATGTACATGTCGATTTGCCCTATAGATGTGTATCTCTAAAAGTTGATGTAATAGGACTTTTATAAATGTAATTATTTAAGAATATTGAATTAAGCCGTGGACAAGTGATTTAGGAATGTGAGTCTTACAGTCACCATCAGACCTCTTTGTATTTTTTTTCCTCTTTGTATTTTTATGTTTAGATTTTCAGTGGTGTTTCTCTTACTTTCAAATGATAAGTCTGGGATTTCAGTAATTCAAAAATAGTCAAATAGTAATACCCTCTTTTAAAAAAAATCCTGTGCCTTTTGAATACTGAATTTTATACATAGGATAAATGCTAGTTGTAAAGTGTCCCTTTGAATTTTAAACAAATGCTTAGTAGCTTCTGACTATTATCTCACTCTAATGTTAAAATTGTAATGTTACATTGGTATTTGGCAGCATTGTAATTCAGGAACACAGTCTACAGTTGAAGCCATGTATAAGGAAGATTTTAGATGATGTCACTCTGTTCCCATTATGCTTTAGATTGGGCTACTGTCATGAATAGAACAAGCTTGACATAATGTCACCACTCAGTGCCATCTGCTTACATGTGTGTGTAAGCAATAGTAGACCTTAGATAATGGATATAAAGAATCATTGCTTTGCGGTTTTCTTAGTTGGCTCTGCTTAGGTTCAAAGTGTTCTGGGCTGAGCTTATAGTGAATTGTCACAGTTTGATTTTTTTTCAGCCATAATACTTATATAACCATGTATTTAATATTCCTGTATGTTGACATGCAGATGGACATGGCAAAGTTTTTAAACAGTGCAGCAGAGATACCTATTTAATTTTAAAATATTTAATGACTTTTTGAACATCCAAATACTTGTAAAAGAAAGTACTATTTATATAAAGAAGCAGCATCCCCTCCCACCATGTGGTAAATTTTCAGAATATAATACTATAGTAGTTTTAGCCAGGTGTGGTGGCACATGCCTGTAATCCCAGCATTGGGGAGGCTGAGGCAGGAAGATGGTCAGTTTAAGGCCAATCTTTAGCTACATAGTGAGTTTAAGGGCAACCTGAACTATATAGACCTTGTCACAAATAAAAACAAACAACAAAAAAGTTGTTTTAAAATCCTTTAAACCAAAATATTTTATACATAATCAATCACAAAAGGTACTTTTGTGTTAAGGAACAAAAGCAGGTTACCAGTGTTCTTATAGTTTTCACTACTATATTTTATAAATATCTATGTAGTATTGTATAGGATATACAGACTAAGATAATACCAAAAGGACATATCTTCAATAGTGGGTTTACTGGCACTTTTATTTCCTCCTTTAAGCCTTATACTTTATGAACTTTTTGTTCATGTATTGTAACAGAAAATAAGTGTTCTAAAGTTCATTCATTATAAAGTATGAAATTAAATTTTAAAGTTTTAAGGAAGAAAATTCTTAATAGATAAAATGAGTTAAAATCTTTGTACATGAATCAGTAAATAGAATTTCTGAAGTAGAATTAAATGTTAAGAATTTGTACTTTAAAAAAAAAAAGAATTTGTACTTTAGCAGAGTGTGGTGGCCCACCCCTGTAATTCCAGCACTTGAGAGGCTGAGGCAGGCGGATCACTCATGAGTTCAAGGCCAGCCTGAACTACATAGTAAAACCCTATCTCAATAGGTAAAAAAAAATAAGAATTTGTACTTTAGGTTGGGTATGGTGACACTGGGAGGTTGATGCAGGAGAATCTCTGGGAGTTCAGGTAAGTCCAAAACAGCCTGAACTACATAGCGAGACTGTGTTTTGGTAGTACGTGAATATGATCAATGAAAAAAATGGGAAAATTTGGATTATTGATATGCCTTGGAAGTCTTTTTATTCTAACTCATTTGCCTTGACTATATTTATTTAAATTCTGATTTTTTGATAACTCTCTAATTTCAGAATTTAACCTTTTTATATAAATAATATGCTAAATTTCACTTTGAATGCTTGGTCATTTTTTGATAGTATTATTTGTGGTCAGCAGACAAAATATTTGGCAGTTTGCATATAGTACTTATCAGCTATTCCTTAAACTCCTTATTTCTTAGTTTTCTCATCTGTAAGAGAAAAAAATATCTATTTCATAAACATGTTGGAGAAATAAGTATGCTTGGCATACAAGAAAACCATGAAATTTTATTGCTGCTGTTTCTGTCGCCAAAAAGTTGTCGTTGACACCTGTCAGACAGTGGGGTGGAAGATCCCTAAGGACTGGAATAGTATCTTATGATTTGTATCTACTATTTTGGTAGCTTTGTAAATTCCCATTAGTTAAGGGGGATAGTTAGCTATTGTTTAGGTAGCTTCATAATTTAGGTATACAGTAAGTCTTTGGCTTTTATGCGTTTATACTTAGACCTAAAATATTTAATGTGGGAAATCATACAGGAGAATTTTGAATTCTGTATAATTTCAAGGTTGACATGCCAAACAAATCTATTAACTGGAAAATTGAGATCACTGACAATATTCTAGTTTTTATTTCCCAGCAGTGACTTTTGTTTTGTATTTTTTTCATTTTCATTATGGGGTTTACACTGTCTTATTTATGAATTCTGGTGCCCAGAAAAAGCTAATGATTAATTCTGGAATTGGCAGATTTAGATTGACTCTTGTTTTTCCATAGTACTATGGTTATAAATACTATGGTTTGGTGGCAAATTATGAGTATTACATATTTCTTTTGTCTTCTTCATAATGCCTTTTGCTTTATAGAGATAATGAAGAATAGGATATCTTTAGTAATTTGTGAAAAAATTGTAATCTTCAAGTTCATTAAAGAAAGAACATGGCTTAGTGGGAATTTCTAGATCTTTCAGATTTAGATTATTTCTATCATTGTGTATATAATTTTAAAATTCTTTAAATTAAAATGTATTTGTCTAGATTTCATATTTCTTTGGGGTAGTATTATGATGCAAGTGTACCTCATTTAATAAAAGACACTCATGTAGCTTAAAATTCATCACACACATGTATATAGAAATATGGAAGGAGCACAGAGCCTAGGCAACCATATTTTATTCCTGCAGATCATTTTAGACAATTCTAGATACAAGATTTTTCCATTTTATTTCTTTATTTTTATTTTAGCATTATATTTTAAATATATTTTTAAAACCTTCAGAATAAAGGAGCATATTTATATTTAATAATGAAAAGTTACACATATTAACTTGTCACTGTTTAGTATATTCCTTTTTCCCTTTTGTATTAATTAAATGTACATAGGTTACATAAGTTAAACCAAAATAATACCAACTTCGTTGTGTAACAAAGAATGAGGGCTGAGGTATACAGCTCAGTGGTGAAGTTCTTATAGACCATTCATGAAGACTTGGTTTCAATCCCCAATGCTGCAGAGAAACATAAAGGAAGACAGAGAAAATACCAATAAGACTGTTTCACAATTTTTTTATGATTATCATAAAAAACTAGGCCTTTTTAGTGTTTTTCTCTAGTTGTCTCCCAATGAAATTGTAATGATACAGACATAATTTTGTACATTTGTAATATATTATACATACATGTATGTGTGTGTAATACACTAAAAATGTAAGATTTATTTTTTGCCCTTCAAAGATACAATTTTCACTCCTTTGAGGACAGTATTTCCCTTGCTGAGGAATACAGCAAGAAGTCAACAAGTTTAAAGGAAATTTCCCTTAATTTTGTCTAGATTTCCCTCTCAGCCTGTAAAATTTCCCTCTCAGCCTGTAACATTTTGATGTACTGCTTTCTCAGAGGCATTCATATATATATATTTTTTTTTCTTTAAATGAATTTAGATGCAGAATATTTTATGGTTTTTTCTTTATAAAGATTTTCATGACAGTGAATGTTTTAGTAGTATATCTAGGGATAAATAAAATGGATGCATAGTATTTGATTACCTGAATCTACCATCATTTATGTAAACTATTGCCTGTAATGTTAATTCTTTATTGTAAAAGCTTTGCTTTGAATGTCATTGTAGTTGACTCCTTATCTACATACTAAATTACTTTCTTAGGATAAATCCCAAAAAGTAAAAATACTTTAATCTGTGTGTTTTATTTTACTTTATTTTATGTATTTATTTGGTCCTAGGGATCAAACTCACGACCTCGCACTTGCCAGGCAGGTGCTTATACCACTGAGCTTAATCCCCGGCATTAATACTTTGTGATATGTATAAGTTTGTGAAAATTCTTGTTCCCAGTGACAGCCACTATTAAATATTTGTCCAGCCTTTTCCTATGTGTATTTTAATATAGTTTCATAGAGTGATATCTATCTTTTGAAACAGGAATAAATTTATTTTAAATTTTTTGTTTGCCTAAGGTATTTTGCTTATTTTTTCATATTACTATATATAGTTCTACGTTATTCTTTGTTGTTGTACTGGGAGTTGAACCCAGGACCTTCACATTAAGCTTCATCCCTACCCTTTTTTCACTGTTGAAACAGTGTTTCCCTAAGTCATTAAGACTGTGCTCAAATTTACTCTCCTGCTTTAATCTTCAGAATGCTGGGTTTTAGGCGTGTGCTACCATGCCTACTTCTACCTTATTCTTTTAAGCAGTATTCTACTGTGTAATGTGATTTGTCCTTTTTTTTTTTTTTTTTTTTAATCTTTCTGAGACAGGATTTCACTATTCAGTTGAAGCTGACCTAAAACTCTTCAAGTGATTCTCCTGCCTTGGCCTCCCAAGTGCTAAGAGAGTGCTGGGATCACAAGTGTGTGCCACCACACCTGGCCTACCCATTCTTCTATTGAAGGATATTTTGTTTCTGATTCTGTTTTGTTTTGGAAAAATCTTTGCATGTTTCTGTATCATACATTTCCATTTGTGATAGAACTGCTGGGTCATTTAAGAATTGGAAGTACTTCACGTTCTTAGACTTTTTTAAAAAATACATTTGCAGTACATAATAATTACATTCATCTTAGGCCCAGGTCTTTTTTTATGTTTTCTATTATTTAGTTCCTTTGGTATTGGTACCAGCTTTTAATTATCATAGCTTTATAGTATACTTTTAAATATGGAAATAGAAAATGTTCTGTAAATATGCACATGTGCCTGTATATTTTTATGTTACTATATAATTTTGGAAAGAGTTTTATTATTTTTAAAAAGTGTATATATTTTATCCAGACTATAATAACATGGATATTTAAGAACTTTTAGTAGCTGGCAGTGATTCAGAACTCTAAAAATACCTGTTAGCTTGTTCACTGTGTTAAGCACCTTTAAGCACAGTAAACTAACAAGCTATTGAGCTCTGAGTTTTTTGGGAATAGATGGAACTACTACTTTTCTACCAAATATGCCTTTTATTTCTGCGTTTATTGATTGAAGCATTTTGGACTGACATTCTCTGTGTTGTGAAATTTTTGTTCTTTTTAAAGGAGGTATACTTTTTCTTACATTTTTGATCATGTGCTTATTTTAGATAGTATTTACTATGTTGTTTCTGCTTATTTTTATAGAGTTGTTTTACTCATTTCTTTCAGTTTTTCATTTTGCTGAACTTTGTAATCTAATGAAGTTCAAAATATAGCAGAATATATATTGGTAACATTTGTGAATCAGTGTTTCACGTGTATAGGATCTTAATCTAATTATTTTTGTTGGATTCAAAGAGGTTTCTTTATTGGAAACCAGTAAACACTGCAGAATATTGATGCTGTGGCTTTTAAAATAAAAAAGTGTTGTGTTTTTGGAAAAGTGCTAATTTCTTTGAGAACTTGTTTCTCCTTTAAACTTAGTCATGCATACATAGCATTATTAAAATCTTTAAATGTTGATTTTAATACTAATAACCTTATTATCTGTGAGCTACTTTTTTAGAAGACACTCTGAGGTGAGATTTTTCAAATGCTTTTAGTGTTCTTGAGTGTTCACCAGTGGGATGAAGACTAATCATATTTAATATATATTGAATACCATTTATTATATGGTATTCAATACCCAGGTAATTCAGGCAGGGTTGCTTTTAAAATTTGAATTTCTTGAGGTTGAGTTGTTAACACAGGTAGGCTCATTAAAGAACTTTATACCAGTTTAGATCAGGAGGCAGGAGGTCTTCATCTATCAAAGCAAAAAACCAACTATTTTCCCTCATAGTAGTAGTTTATTTTTCATAGCATGTTCTTGGAGAATTAACATCTCAATCTTGATTTTAACTTTTTTGTGATTTAACATTTAACCAAATTAGAGATTTTATTCTTTAGTTTAAAATTTAACTTTAAAACTTTGAAAATATGTACATGAAGCTAGGTCCTTTATATCAGAATCACAGCCAAAAGTCATAACTCATGATTGAGAATTCATTCATTATGATATTAGGCCTTCCGCCAAACCTGTGTAGTAGCTTCAATACAGTATTCTCTAACCCATTGCCCACTTCATTATCTGAAGACTAAGACTGTATGAAAACTTCAAATTAATTTAAATGAGTAGTCCATATAAAGATATTTAATTTTAACTTGAGTTTTTAAATGAAAATATATGCAAAATTACTGTAAATGATTACAAAAATTAAAATGTATGATAGACATTTGTGCTTTATAAAACTTCTAGTATATTCATTTTATCCTTAATTACTTAAAATTACTTAAAATATATTTTCCTCACTATGTATTGTGATGTTAGTACCAGTAAGACTTTAATTAGCAATAGCTAATTCATTGATAAGTTTGGTGGAACATACATTTTCAGTGCCACATAGAACCTGGGAGACCTTAGTTCGGTGTTTTATTCCCTCACCAAAAGTAAGCTTCTATTCAGGAAAGTATAAAAACAAAGGTTTTATTAGTCCTTTGTATAATTATTTTCTGATTCAGTGTATTAAAGTAATCTTTGAAAAGTCTTTCAGTTTTTTAAAAATTCATTTTCATTAAATACATTATAAAAGACAAATACAGATAAGGCAAAAATACAAATGAAAGACAGAATATAAATAAGATTAGAAATAGTGGTAATCAGTTTGCTATATATCTGTACATAAGTTTCCTCTAAAAGCTTAAATATATACAAATAGTTTTGCTTTCATATGTGCTTTTTTATTTATACATAGAAAACAAGACATGAGCTAGAAATATAAATAAATGTTCCATTCTTTTTTTTTTTTTAATTTAAAAGAGAATAAAACAAAAGGGGGCAGTACAGAGCAGATCAGAACAGGACAACATAGGCAACACAGTACTTTACATTAAGTCAACTGGACATCAACAGTATCTAACACCATATCTCTTACTCTGCTATAGTTGAGCATAGTTTCAATTACAATAATATCAAACATAACACAATAGTA
>PVJX010041638.1:0-14553 GCA_004027295.1 Dolichotis patagonum
CACTTGTGCCGCTGAGCTATATCCCCAGACCAATAAATGTTATTTTAAAACTAAGTAAAAATAATTTGAGGAAAATCACTTATTTCAGAGTCTGCCCAGTGTTTAGTGATTGGGCAAGAGTTTCTCAGGGAGCCTTCATTGCTGGTTTAAAGATATACTGCCTCCTGACCTGTGAGCCTTTGAAGGGCAAGGAATATGTCTTATTTGGCATTTTATTCTCATTTATTCACACAGTAAAGGACTTAGTCACTCAGTAATTTTTGCTTGACTTTAAAAAAAGCAATTTATGTTAAGGTTTTAAATAATAATTGAATGACTTTTCTTAAACTTGGTTAAATCAACTAATTTAGTCTATCTCAAACGTGAGCATTCATCAGAATCATTGGAAGTACACAAGTTAAAACCCAAGTTGATGATTGACTAACCCTCCCAAGTTTGTGACTGTGGCACAGATGTGCTTTTTTAATGAGTTTCTTGGTGATACTAATGCTTTTGGTCTTGGGACCATTTTAGGAACCCCCCTGAATTGAAGAATTTACCTTCTACTAACTCACAATAAGGTACTAAGTAAAACTCTTTATTTTTCAGGAAAAACAATAGGTGAAAAAGCTATTACTAGAGCACCTATGAATGGCCACTGTCACCTGTGGTAAGCATATTGGATTGTTGAAGTTTTTTTTTTTTTTTTAAATTTCATTTAAAGAGAAAAAACAAAAAAGAACACAACCAAACAAAACAGAAAAAGGGTAGCAACAATACAGAATTCCAAAGGCAAAAAATAAAAGAACCATAAGAACAACAACAAAACAAAAATAAAAACACTAAGAAATCGCCACTTGATAAGTTACATACTGTCATCATTGGAAATAGTTGTTCAAGTTACAAAATTAAAGCACACAAAGTAGACAAACAGTGAGACTATTAACAGTTCTGCTCAACAATCTAACAAAAACAATAATGTGGTCATCTATCTTACACACTTAAACATACATGCAGTTATATCCTTTAGAACACTTTCTTTTCCCCTTTTTTTATATATATATATTTTTTAAATTTTATTTTAAGGGGGGTAAAATTAAACACAACAAAACAGAACAGAACGGGACCTAAGAAAGCATAAATTTCAAAGTGCCAGGGTCTCTCTCCTTCAGGCCGCCGAAAGTCTGCCACACTCTCAGCCGCCCCCCAAAGAGGGGTGGAGCTCCTTGTTCTCCCGGCACCCCGAGTCAACCACACGGTGCAGGTCCCAAGGTGCCAGGGTCTCCCGTTCAGGCCCCCTAAAGTCCGCCATACTCACCTGCTATTTCTTTCTGATGAATTCACCATTCCATTTCCAAAGTTCTGAAATGGCCATCAGACCACAGAAAGAATTCTCTTTAGGCTCCTGTTTGAAACCAGCAGCTACAGCAATCTGCTGGCCTTGCTTCAGGGCCAGTGTTGAAGTTTTAAAAATGCTAATATACCTCTGTATCTAATGTGTTTGGATTTTTAAAAATATGATTGATCACTGATCTTGGTAGCCACAGTCACTGAAAAATATATTTAGAAAGTAGTACAGCATCTATTCTTGTTTATTATTATGTATTTCTCTATTATGTATTATTATGTATTATGTTTATTATTATGTATTCTTATATATTATGTGTTATTATGTATTTATGTATTATATATTTCTAGGTGTGTTTTAAATGTAATTAATAAACTTCACTGCAGATTTCATAAATGAATTCACCAAGGCTGGTGGCTTTGAAGATGATAACTTACAATAAAATCTCCTTTAGGATACCATTTTGCTTGAAAACACTGCTAAAGCAGGGTCATATTTCTAAAGTGTAGAAAGAATTATTCAAATAATAAAAAACATATTAGTCATTTTCTCCTGACTTGAGAAGTCATGGTATACAAATTCCACAAGTCAAAGAAAGAGAAGAAAGCCCAAATAAAATTAATTTAATTTAAGGCATTGGCAAATATCCTTGGAATAAGAAAACATATACATGATCACATTTTGGGCCTTTCGTATATTTTAGGGCTATAAAACAAATAAATATATTTTTAATTACTATTACTCATTTTGGTTATATTTTGACAGTATTCTTTCTGGTTATATTGTGGGTAAATTTTGACGTCCTTAGCCCCCCCGCCTCAATAAATACAAGTATTTCGAGAGGTGAGGAAGATTCAATAATAAAGTAATTTTTTATCTTTCCTCAGTATTAATTTGCATGACATCTACCCTTCTATGGGACTGTTTGATGCTCCTATTAACATTCTTAGGCACAAACCCCTCTCACATTAGCTTTTTTCTGCAGGTCTTCGATTGTCCCTGAGGGAACTCATTTGTCACCAAATTCTGAAATAAAAACTGTTTTCCAAACAGATCTGTTTCTGTACTCTGTGGCCAGCAGGGGGAGCTCCACTCACAAAGTCTCACAACTAAGTTTTGGCAGAGGTGGATAAAGTTTTGTTTGTCCCCCACATTCTAAAACACACACACACACACTAAAATACAAAAAAGTCTTTGGAAGTTGCGCTTGCTTGGGTTAAAATGAGAGTAAGCCTAGTTTTTGCCCACTTATGAGAGACTAATCTCTTCCTCCCAGTGAAGTCTGTGCCTTTCCTTACATAGTCTGAAACTGGTTAAGAGGCAAGGATGGAAGACTCAGGGAAACACTGCCCTAGCATGCCATGTGCAGAGTAGCTTGATTTAGGAACTGAAGTATAGAAAGTATTATTCTTCCCATTTGCACTTCTGCAAAAACTAAGAAAAATTTGCAGTTAACCACCTGGTACAGATTTTTAAGATCACTTCCCAATTATATAACAGCCTTGGCTATTATTTATATAAGCAAGTTTACCTAGATCATGGAATGTACATAATACTCATATATACTAATCAATTAATGTAGGTATGTGATAAGGTCTTCTAGTATTCTGCTTCTAACGGTATCTGTGATCAACTTACTCTGATCAAATTACACTTTCTCTGCATCTCTTTTGAAACTGGAAGTGTTTGGGAGTTGGTGATCCACGGCAGGATGCAGAAGGAACATCTATGCTTTGCTCTTAACACTGCTGCCTCCCTGCCCCTTCCTTTCTCTTGTTTCTACCTTCCCTCTCCTCGCCCTCCTCCTCATTGCTATCATTCTGCTGTCCTCTTCTCCCCTACATTCATCTGTACCCATGAAGAATCATATTAAACAGTCTGTTTGACGTTAATCCTCAATTTGAGATTTATTAATGCGATTTTCCAAATTTCGTAGGGGAGTGACATTGATCCTTTTCTGAGAGCTTCATAATGACCTTGGAAGCATAGATCATGCTGGACTTGCTCTTAGCAGGCTGCCCAGTCTATCTCCCATTGATCTGGCTACTTCTTTATCTTTTCTTTCTTCTTTTTTTGTTGTGAACTAAATACCTTGCTTGTAACAATGAGATTTAGCTCTGAGATTAAATCTTATTAAAACATACAAAGTAATGACCCAATTGTGTTTTGTATGATTTCTTATTCAGTATTGGTTTTTAATTTAAAATATTAAAATCAATTAGACTGATTTAATACATTAGAATGTCAATGTAATCTTAATTCTTAGAATGTGTTACATCTGCTGAATTCAAAAGTACTTACATTCAAAACTATTATATTCAACTTAATAATAAGGTTTTAAGATGATGAAAAAAGGGAAACTTACACTTAATAGGTAAAATTTAGGTAAACTGATTCCATAATCACTTTTATTAACATGTTCGTGTAAGATCTTTTCTCCTGGGATCTTTTCCAGTAAGCTAAGACACTAATAAAACTTCTTTTATTTAACATGAATGATAAACTATGGCCTTCAGATCAAATCTGACACCTGTTTTTGTAAATAAAGATTTATTAGAGTACATCCACACATGCATATTTGTTCATAACAGAGTTGAAGAATTGTAGAAGAGACTATCTTGGCTCCAGAGCCTAAAATATTTACTATCTGGTCATGCAGCAAAAGTTTACAGACCTGTGGTTTACAGTGATAAGCCTTCACTTTGAAATAAAAGATGTACTCTTTTAAGAATAATTTTTATAGTTAATATTTATGGAATAATTGAAAAACATATTTTAAGTATGTAGTTTTCATCTATGCATTTTCCAAAATGTAACTTTGTAACTTTAAGGCTGCCTAAGCATTCTATAAAATTCTGATATTTTCATTGTACCAGCCTAACACACTTTTGGAATCAAGAGCATAAAGTCACCAGTGGATCTGCAGTTTGTTGGCCAAACAGGACTGGCTTTAATTATAAATAATGTCTTACATATTCATTTTCTCTACTGTTTTCAAATTATATCCACATGTGTTATACACCAGCCTATTTCCATTTTCTAGATGCAATAAGCAAAGCTCAGTGTGTGTGTGTGTGTGTGTGTGTGTGTGTGTGTGTGTGTGTGTACCAGAACTCGTATCCTTTATTCTTATGTACTCTGTCTTTCTTCTATTACAGTACATTGTTTCTGCTTTTTTATCATATAAATAGTACTGGCTCTAGATCAAAAATACTGCAGGGAGACTAATGGAGTTGTTGTAGTAGTTGTTGAAACGGTGTTATTGTCAACTATTAAGAATTTATTCAATATCAATGCAAAGAAAACACAGAACTCATGTCAAACTATTTATAGTGAGAATGACCTGTAGGTGGAGGTAATACACCATATTGTGAATTAGCTTTCTTTAGGGTTCTCATCAACCTGAATGTTTGAGAAGTAAAACATTAAATTACATTTTAAATGCACCATGGAAAAAATTATAATTAAAACACAAGCATATGCAAAAGTATAAACTGGTTGAGACAAAAGCTATGCTCTTTTAGGAGTAACTAGCCTGGTGATTTTTTGAGTGATTATGAGTTTGACTCCCAGTACCAAAAAAAAAAAAAAAGTAACTTAAACAGATTTCATAAAATATGAAAAATATAAAATTCTAGTGACAGATTAACAGAAAAATTATATATTTCATGTAATAATATTAATAAGTCATGGAGGGTTTTTTCCCTGTTTTTCTTCATTCAGAATAACTTTGAATGTGTGGAGAGAACAAACTAAAAACTTAAAGATGTGCATAAGTAGTTCTGATTTTCATAAGACACCACTATTGCCCTGCTCTTCCTTTCATGGTAGCACAGAGTTAACTGGGTTTTATGAATCTCCAGATGAGGAGGTTTAAGTAGACCCAACGTGGATATTTTTTAAAATACAACATGGTCAGGTTTTTTTATTTTTTGCTAGTAGATGGAATAAGGGAAATGGCCTAGTGTGTCTGAAATCAAGCAAAATGTGAGGGAAGTTCACTTGTAACATCTTCGTAGACAAGATGTAGAAAAATGTGAGCAAGCGCGTGGGCTCCATGCTGCCTGCAGGGCTTGAACCTTAGTTATTCAACAGATCGTTTCCACCTGGGGTGATTCTGGGTCCAGGTCTGTATCTGATAGCCCAGTGTATTCACTAATTTTGTAAGTGATGAAGACAGAGAAGATACGCTTATAAGAGTTATAATTAACACAATATTAGAGGGAACCAGTACATGGTGGAGAAATAATAGCAATGCAGAATATTTTAACATTTTTAAAAAGATGCTGAACAATATGTGAATTAATAGAAATAAATGTGAAATGTCTAAAAACATTAGAGAAAAATGGATGGGAATTTGAATAAAACATGAAGTTTAATTTTTGATAGTATATTAGCAGGTTCACTATGACAGTTGCATATCACTGTTGCTACAGCTATGATAAATGTACTGTAGTAATGTAATAATTTAAAAATAGGGAAAACTAGGTGTGGGATATATGAGAATTTTGGGGACTGTTTGCAACTTTTTCATGAATCCAAATCTATTCCAAAAGAAAAGTATACTTAGAAAGAATGTTTTAAGTCCAAATACGTTTTAAGTCCAAGTAAGTTGGAGTGTTATAATGTCCATAACAAAATAGGAAGTTTGTAAAAGTAGCTGTGTGACATTTTGGCAGAATTGGAGTTATTCTACAATCTAGAACTCTTTGGATGAAATAATAGAATTTCAGAGGGCATTTCAAAAGAACATAGTAAACAAGCTGAATAGAGCTATATGTTTTAAAAATGAAATAAATAATAACTTTCTAAAGTCTAAAGACTTTACCACATATTTTAAGGAAAAAATTACATATATCAATTTTCTACAATCTCTTCCAGAAGATAGAAGCAGAGGATGTGCCTCCAGCTCATTCTCTGAGGCCAGTGCTAGCTATTAGGATATGAGTTTAAAAAAAACTTTTTTCCAGTGAACTAGAAATTGCATACCATATAATTTACAAACTTAAAATATAAGATTCAATACATTTTGGCACATTGATAGAGTTGTAGAACTATAACCACAGTCAAACTTAGGTCATTTTTGTTATGCCAAATTAAAGCACTCTACCTACTGGCTATCATCTCCCAATGCCTCAGCCCTAAATCTAGGTGACTACCGAGCTACCTTCTATCTTCATAGATTTTCCTATTCTAGGAATTTATTTATGTGATTTTTTTCAAAATAGATCATGCTCATAACAATAATAAAAGCCTTAATATATTCAAAGAAATGTAAATCCTTCAAAGTGAATTTTCATACAGTATTAGAGTAAACCAGAGACCACCAACAGAAATGTATAATACTTAGAATATAGTTACTTTTTTAAGTTTTAAATATTTTAATAATGTTTTTGAGTTTATAAATCTGTTGACAATATATCTTAGAATTTGATTATGATTAGATTTTTTCAGAGAGTTTCTTCATGACTTTAATGTTAATGATTGCAATGATAGCAGCTACTGACATTTATCAAAACTTCGTTGCCAAGCATGGTGATGCACACCCATAATTCCAGCATTTAGGAGACTGAGGAAGCAGGATTACCATATATTTCAGGCCAGCCTGTGCTACGAAGTGAGTTCAAGATCAATCTGAACTGCATAGTGAGACTCTGTCTCCAAAAGACAGACAAACAAAAACTACCTTCCTCTGTGCCAGGCACTGTACAAGCACATTACATGGCCCATTTTAACATCACAAAGTACATATGGAAAAGAGAGCATCCTTAGGTATAGAAGAGAAAACCTGACTCATGCTAATGTCAGATATTTATTTCTGCAACCCTTGCATCTATATGAATACTTTTGTAAAATATTAATGAATGCTCTAGATAATTTTAAAATGTTATATTTTGGCAGTATTTAATTAAAATTTCAAATGATAGCCACTGTCTTTATCTTTTCAGGTATGCAGTTTTGTGTGGCTATGTATCTCAGTTTGAGGGCTTACAAAATAAAATCAACTATGGACATCGCTTCAAGGTATTTCTTGAAATGAAAAATATTTTAACATAGCTATGTATTTCATTATCAGGTATAAAACAAATTGTTCAACAAGGTAAGCACTAAGAATTTATTTTTGTCATTTAAATGGTAAGCAATGAAGTGGTGCTCTAATAGTACTGAGACAAAAATTCAAACTATTTGAATAATTAAATATTATTATTACTTCAGGTACTGAACTTGTAGTACATGAGTATTATATTTTTAAAGATTAGCCCTTTGGTCATGAGCTCACTAGTATCATACTTATGACTGGGATTAGTCAAAAATTTCTGTGTATTTACTTGGTAAGACGAGTAGGATCTAATCTAGATCTTAAACTTATTGTGATAGATAAACAAAATCAGTAGTTCTCATAATCTTACTTACTCTTTGCCACTAATTATAGTAGCCTAATGAGTAACTTCAAGGTCAATAATAGTAGGGAGAAAAAAACAGTTCCTTTTTTTCTTGCTTACTATAATCATCCCAGCAGTGCCAGAATAGATTCCCCTCCCGTCTGACTCTGCTGTTTTTTTCTCTGTTTCACCCTCCTCCAAGTTATCTGATGTGGGTAAGGTCACCTCTTGTGTATTTACCAGGCAGGTCTTGAATAGGTGAACATTTAACTTGGATGTTTTCAATTTTTGTAATGGTGTTGGCTTTAAATTATACATATACTTACTGAATCATAGTATATGGTACATTTATTTGAATATGGTCCTGGTACATTTATTTGAATCATGGTCACTTATTTGCTAATTGAATTATTGATAATATTCAATTACATTAATGATGCAATTGGTTCAGTGTCCTTAAGACATTGCAAAACCACTTTCGAGATCACTGAGCTTTAGTTTGATTCCATTCAGCAATATCTGAAACTTGGGAAGTGACTTTTCTTTTGGGTGTTTCTTTCAGGAACATCTAGATATAGCAATCCAACTTTTACCTGAAGAACCCTTTTTATATTACCTCAATGGAAGATACTGTTATACTGTAAGTTGAATGCTTTTATTCATAAATCTTATTTGAATATACTATGAATATATGATGTGTTTCTTACTACTTTAAGGAGCATTGTAAATTGGTACACATGTTTGAATATGTGATGTGTATATTATAATTTAATATGAATTTGTAGTTTATAATTTTAAATTTTACTATATATATTTTATAATTTATAAGCTTATATTTTAAATTACATTCAGTATTCTTTCTTTCTCCCCCTTACCCCCTTCTCTTCCTGCAAAATATCCCTGGTGTAGGAGAATTTCTTTTCACCTTGCAGTATTTACTGAAAATTAATTATATACTAATTGGTCATAAGATGAACTTCAATTTTCTGGCCACAAAATATCTTAAAATACCTGTGTCATGTGTACTCTTTCTTTAAGGAACTTAATTTAGAAGGGACATGAGATATATTGAAAAAGTTCAAATAGGGGCAGCTGTCATAAAAAGTGTGTTAGTTTACAAAAGAGTAACAGGATGTAAAAATATATCTGAAGACATGCACTAAAAGTTATCATGAAAAGGAAATGCTATTTATAAGTGAGAAAATTAGGGTAAGAAAAAGGCTGACAGAGGGTTAGAGATAAGTTTTCTTTTCTTGAACATCTACAGTAGGCCATATGTGCATATTATACTTTATATTTCTTCTTGCATTTAACTCTTAAAATAGTTTGTGAGGCAGTTATTTATTATCATAATAGTTTTAAAAGAATCTAACTCTGTGTGCTAACCTTCTGGCATTCCAATTAAATTAATATGTGAAAGAGCCAGCATTGATAGTCAAATTTTTCATAATTCCAGAATTTATACTCTTCCCTTTCTGTCACATAGAAAATGAATTTATGTTTTTATAAGGAAAAATGAGAAAAGTCATATCATCTGTTTTTCCCATTTTTGTTCTGATTATGAGACTGCCGTGTCAAATAATAAAATGGTTATAGTGCTCAGATTTTTATTAATTTTTTTATTTTAAAGATAATAAAACCCAGCTAAACAAAACAGAATAAATTGAATCAAAACAACAGGGAAATTGATACAGAACTTCAAAGTAGGATCATAGGAAAACACCAATGGTCACCATAGTATATCTTGTTATCTTCATAATAGTTGTCCATTCCAAAACAAACAGGAAAAAAAAAACAATCAAAACAGGATATTGAATAAAGCAAAACAATCAGAACAAAACAAAACAATGAGGACAATATTGGATTTCAAAAACAAGATAGAAGGAAATCCCCTATAATTGCTATATTACATAACGTTATCCTCCCTATAGATGCTCAGACTGCTGGCCGCAGGACTGCCAAGTCAAACGAACAGTATAAATATTCAGTTGTTTTTTGTACCTCAGTTGCTATCCACTCAGCCTGTCCTCCAAGCCAGCTGTTTGCTTATGGGGGAAATCGGTGAATCTCAGCCCACACAATGGTAGGCTTACGGGAGGCACTATCTGACTTTTCTCTTCCAGCATGTCCTGCGTGGCTTACCAGAAAGGCTGGCTAGTTGGCTTGTTGGTCAGCTCCTCCCAGTCCCAGCATGGCTGATTCTCAGGAGACGCTGTCTGACTTTTCCTCTTCTGGGCCCCACCCGGCTTGCGTGGCTTATCAGAAAGGCTGACTAGTTGGCCAGTACTCAGATTTTTAATTATCTATACAGAGTTATGAAATACATGGTGATATCACCATTCTCTGAAACATTGCAGTTAACTATACCATTCATTTGCAGAGGTTGTACTACCTTTTAGCAGATCACATTTTTCATTTACTTTGTTTTTTTTTTTCTGCTGATCCAAGTTATCCGAAAGCTCTTGGAGAGAGTCCACATTTTACATTACTTAGTATACTATTCAGCATGAAGCTCAGTTCTTTGCACTTAACATAAGAATCTCAAAAGTATTTGCTGCTCAAATAACCCATTGAAAATAGAGAAAAATTACAGAGAACCAAGATGATAAAAAGCAGTAGTAATAATAACTGACATGTGCGTGACTGATGTATTTTTTAGGGTTAAAGACACTGATAGATTATAGCTCACTTAATTCTTTCAACAACCCTACACAGTGAATGATTTGCTTAAGTTCACTTAGCTATTAAGTGGTTGAACAGGATTCAAATCTGGGTAGTTTGTCACTGTTTTTCACTAGTCTGTCTTTCTACAAATTATAAGTAGGTGTAACAAATAGGAAT
The DNA here is from genome assembly GCA_004027295.1 of Dolichotis patagonum. Lineage (NCBI taxonomy): Eukaryota > Metazoa > Chordata > Mammalia > Rodentia > Caviidae > Dolichotis > Dolichotis patagonum. The sequence goes on from PVJX010041638.1 coordinate 10,552, forward strand.
TGTATGCGAAGTTGGAATTCACTGATATATGGAGAATACATTTTAGCAAAGGTATTAAAGCAAGAATGAACAAAGGTATAAAGATTGTTTCCAGCACATGCACACTAGAGCACTCAAAACTTTCTGGCCACAAAGTATCTTAAAAGTTTGTATGTATGTACAGTATATGAATGTATTTCTAATCAGCAGAATGGAAAAACCTTCAAAAAAAGTAAACAAAACAGCCAGATACCGGAAACAAACCAGAAACACCACCTCCCAGGACTAGTATATCAATTTTGAAATCACTTTGTAGGCAAAGACATTTACCAAGCCTACTGTGTTGACTTTTGTTGGGCAGTGAGGACTGAAAACCTGAACAGAGCAGGGAGCGGCTTGAGGATACTATCCTATATCCAGAACTAAGAAATACTTAGCCTCAGGGTCTTAGTCACCTTTCCATTACTGAGACAAAATACCTGATGCATGCAGTTTAAAGGAGAGGCTTATTCTGGCTCATGGTTATATGGGTTTCAGTCCATGGTCAGCTGGCTCCAAGGCAGAAAGATTTCAGTGAAAGCGTATGGTGGACCAAAGATGCTCAATCCATGGCACCCAGGAAAGAGCCAGAGAAGAAGGGGCCAGGGACCAGGGTCACACACCCATGACCCACTCACACAGAACCAGAAGTGTGCTTTACTACCCAGGCATCTCAAGTAAGTCAGTTGACAGTCAAGATTTTCAAATACATCTAGAGAAAATACAAGGTTAACTCAAGAAACTGTCTCAGGAGAAGCTTCCAACAATGACAGTTTATTCTCAGCCTTGACAGTGGAGAGGATGGATGTGAAGTGAGGAAACTTTCCTGAGATGTAAAAGCTATTGACCCAACCTCGCACAAGTCAGGGCTTGAATGTACATTATTTCTTTAGTTTAAAATCCAAGAAAGAAATTTTAACTCACAATGATCCCTGTACTTCGTGCCATATGCACATGACAGAAGTAAATGTCGATCTTCCCCAGAGGATTGCACCTTCACATAGGCCTCGTAACATTTTCACAGAAAGTGCCCCAACCACAGCAAGCTCATAGTCAAAAGCTGAAGACCATATAAGGAACTGAGTCAACAGGAATGATAGTCAACATAATTTTTTTAAATAAGGAACTGAAACTGACATAAAATGATTTCAGATATTGGAAAAATCGAATACAGAAAATTAAACAACTATGCATAATATATGAATGTATTTTTAAATAAGAGTAATTAAAAAGAAATGGATGAACATGAGCAAAATTAAAAACTGCTTTCTAAAGATAAACTTTTATAGCTGTGCAGTGAGACAAACTAGAACTTGTTAAGAAACTTGACAGAGCTTTGCTCTTACATCACATACCAAGAAGCTTTTGTAATATTATTTTAGTTACACCTTTAATCTTGTCCAGCACTGACTGTTAGCCCTAAAATTAAATAAAAAAGGAGCAAGCTAGAAGTGTCTCATAATGTACTAGAAATGCATATGTTTGATTGTTTTCCAGATCAAATATCAGTTAAAGCACTTCACAGAAGAGCTCTATGAATGACATTGAAGGATAATGAAAAAGTACTCAGCACCATTCATCACTAGAAAGCACAAATTAAAACTACAGAAAAGAACCAGTACATATTCACTAAAAGGACTCAAATTAAAAATATTGGCAATACCAAATGTTGACAAGGATATGGACCAATTAGTTTGCTTATATAATCTGAGGAAATTATGAGTAATACATAAATGTATTAATAAATGGTACAATGATACCTAGGTCTTTGCCAAGAGAAATGAAAATATACGTTCAGTGTTCACACAGTAACCAATATATAAATATTCATAGCAGTCGTAGCAGCATAGCAACACAGATGACCTTTTAAAATATTATGCCAAGAAGGTTGGTAAAATATGTATTATTTGGGTCAGGGATATAGCTAAGTGGCACAGCACCTGCCTGACAGACACAAGGTCAAGAGTTCAAATCCCTGGTACCAAAAAAAAAAAAAAGGTATGTATTATTCTATCAATGTGAAATGCTAGAAAAGGCAAACTGTAGTCACAGATTTGTGGTTACCTGGAGCTAAGAGTAGGGTATGAAGACTGACTGCAGGGGGACAAGTGACCATTTGAGGATGATGGGAATTTCCTATAACTGCTGTAGTGTTTATGACTATATGGATTTATCAGAACTCATTGAACTGCATACTTCTAATGGGTAAAATTTATTTTATGTAGATTTTACCTCAATAAAATCAATTTTTAAAACACATAGCAATCAAGAAATGTAGAAAATAAGCATATGCAGAAATTGTATCAGTCAAAGAATAGACAAAATAAAACCAATATATTCATACATACCTACACATACATACAGGTATAAATTTTAAGGCAAAGTTATCTCTGGAGATAGAGGATAGCTATACAATTTAAAAGTTCAGTGCACCAAGAAAGGAGTTGTAAACTCATTGCTCCTAAAAGCAGCTTTAAAACTATAAAGTAAAAATTAACCAAATTGTAAAAATAATATATACTAGTAGACTTCACCTACCTCTCTAGTTGATTAACAGAACAATAAGACAAAAAATAGTATCTAAAACATATAAACATATTAAAATTTACACTTAATAAATTGCTTGAATTTCATTTACATGCATCAATTTGCATCAATCTTCAAACTAATGTTAAATGAAACACTCATCACAAAAGATTAAACTATAATTTTTACAAAGTTCAAAACAAAGCAAAAATAAGTACATCATAAGTAAAATTACACAGAAATGTAAATTTTTAAACAACAGATAATAATGACTACCTAGAAATTTAGAAGATGGGATTAAGAAGGAAGACACTTACCAACCCTAAAAAGAATATTGAAAAATATTCTAGATACACATAGGATAAAACCACCAAGCAAGGCAGACAGTTAAACAGAATGAAAAGCTAAAGATACAACAGCAAAAAGATAACATGTCAACAATAAACCAATATATAACAGTTATAACCATTAATGTAAATGGCCTCAACTCACCAATCAAAAGAAACAGACTGGCAGAGTGGATCAAGAAACAACATCCGACCATGCTGTCTTCAAGAAACCCATCTAACCCAAAAGGAAACCCATAGACTGAAAGTTAAAGGATGGAAAACAATACTTCATGCAACAGGAAACCAAAAAAACGCAGGAGTAGCTATCCTGTTTGCAGACAATGTGAACTTCAAACCAAGAATGATCCAAAGAGATAAAGAAGATCACTACATACTAGTTAGGGGAAAACTTCAAGAGGAAGAGATAACAATCTTAAATATATATGCACCAAATTCCAGAGCACCCAGCTATACAAAGCAAATATTAACAGAAATGAAAAATCAAATAAGCAAGAACACAATTATAACAGGAGATTTTAACATGCCATTGACACAAAGGGACAGATCAACTAGACAGAAAATCAGCAAAGAAATAGCAACTGAATCATACCTGTGAACAAATGGACTTGATAGATATATATAGAGTTTTCCATCCAACAACATCAGAATACATTCTTCTCAGCAGTACATGGGACATTCTCTAAAATAGACCATATACTAGCCCACAGAACATATTTAAGTAAATGCAAAAGAATTGAAATTATCCCATGCATGTTATCGGATCATAGTGCCATGAAATTAGAAATTAACGATAAAAGCAACTGCAAAAACCTCACAAACACATGGAAACTGAGTAATACACTTGAGCAATCAGTGGGTCATGGAGGAAATTAAAGAAGAAATTAAACTATCTACAAGCAAACGAAAATACAAACACAACTTACTGGATTTTGTGGGATGCAATGAAAGCAGTCCTCAGAGGAAAATTTATTGCACCGAGTTCCCACATAAAGAAGACAGAATGAACACAAATAAACAATATGATGCTACAACTCAAACATCTAGAAAAGAGCAAGCCCAAAGCCAAAAGAAGGGAGGAAATTATAAAGATCAGAGCAGAAATTAATGC
>PVJX010041639.1:0-16198 GCA_004027295.1 Dolichotis patagonum
CCCAAGAGCCAGTTTTGGAATAGTTTCCTTTATGGTTCCGTTCATTCTCTTTGCATGGGCTGAACTTTGAGGCCGGTAGGCACAATGTAATTTCCAATTGATTTCTAAAGCTGCAGCTATATTTTGAATGATATGAGCTATGAAAGCTGGGCCATTGGAGGGCCCAAGCGGGGAGAGAAAACCAAATCGGGCACTATCTCATAGAGCAGTTTCTTAGCTACTATGAGAGCTGACTCAGTCCGAGTGGTGAATCCTTTCGCCTCTCCGGTGAATGTGTCTGTGAGAACTAAAAGATATTGAAGGTTTTCTTTTCCTAGGCCCATTGTGACAAAGTTTATCTCTCAGTGGTCTCTAGGGGTATGTATGTATTATCTCTTTTGAACATCAGTGGTGGCCAGTTTAGGGTTTACTTGAAGATACTGCGGGCATTTTTGTTTGACTTCTCTAGTCAGGCAAGATAACTTGGTCAATATGGGTCCCCCAAGTGAGTGGCCCCAGGTTCTCCTGGATGGATTGAGGGTCCAATGATATGTTAGCCTTTTGGAGAGAGTTAGGCCTCTAAACTCTTGGCTGGTCTCAAGTCAGAATCTTAATAGGGTGAGTTGAGTAGCATGGGTGGCAGGAGAGCTGGGAGGAGCAGTATAGGCCCTACTGGTTTTAGTGTCACCTCTTTGGGTGTCTTAATGGAGGGCATTTTATGAGCTAATAGGGTGTCTTCTCATTGGTGACCCAAACAACGTGCCATGGCAACGTTTCAGGGCAACCAAATAGTCAGGTGGGCTCATAAGCTTGAAACCCAGTCAGTAATGTCCACACAATTATGTATCAGCATTGAGGGGTCATCACATGCAGGAGGGTCACTGGCTTGCAGGCAGAGTGGACAGGACCTTGATGCAGTCGGTCTGGGGTAGCAGGGCTTACAATTGGACACTGTGAGCATTGCAAAGCCATCCATGGGGAGGTGACTGCAATAGTGTCTCCACAACATGAGGGGCCACTACTCTCTGGCCAAAAGTCAACTTAGAGGCTTCCTTGGTTGCAATGGCTGTAGGCAGTTTGGCCACCCTGCAGCGCTGGGTCTAATCACCAGGAGAGATAAGTGACAGAACTTTTTTAGGGTCCTAGCTATTGGAATAAGACCCCTGTTGTGATGCCATGACTGGCATACACGCAATTGGAAAGTTTCAGGGAAAGCTTGCTCCTCTAGCTCAGTCCAAGGTTTATGTCCCGTGGATATTCTCGGTTGTTGAAGACCATTTGGGCTGTCTCTATGAATCTGTGAGTAGTTACCTTTGAAATTTTTTAGCCTTTGAAACATTTTTAATATCTAGAACCTACTGGGAGACAAATGTGATATTTAGGATGCGTGTAGTTTTAGGTGCCTCTGGACATGCCTCTTGGAGGGCTCTAATACAGTGGATGGAGCCTTGGGAGGCCTTCTGGGCCTGGGTTTTCAGGTTGGGGGGCCCAAGGTGGGTGTGGGGCCTACAGGCAGGGGTGAGTAACCCTTCTCATGGGGATCCACTGGGTGGGACACCCACGGCAGTGGCACCTGCAGAGGGGGCACTGGTGTTTGTCAGAGAGTTGAGGTAGACCTGCTAACACAAAGAGAGGATACAAGTCCCTTCAGGGGGGCTGAGAGACTCTGAAAGTGGGTCATTTCAATTCACAAAATGTTTGGAATTTCCCTGGGTAAACAGGTTCACTGTGGGAACCTATAATATTCCTGAAAATGGTGACAAATACATTGCGGAGATGACAGAGAAGCAGAGGCAGACTGACCCATTTGACACAATAACACACACTAAGCCAGTGAAAACAAGATTAACAAAAGAAAGACAGAGACCAACACACTCACACCAAGAACTGGTTTGACCTTATGGTCAACAAGTGCCAGGCAACATCTCAGCCTGGACCGGTCTTGGAGATTTTAACGTTGTGTCCAATGTGTCTGAAGAATCCCAAGGGCACCCAACAAAAACGAAAACAACCTCGCCAGTAAGGATCTGGACTGTTCACTCTGAATTAGCATACTTTTGTTGAGCAGGTTAATTTTTTCCGGTGAGTACAGCTCATTCTGCTTTTCTCATGGGACTTATACCCTGAGTAATTTTCTGTTTTTCTGGATCAAATGCAGGGCACCAGTCAAATGCGTGGCTCAAGATGGCATCAGCTATGCCAAGCTCCAACAGTCACAAGTGCCCCATCGGTTCATCCATCCCAGCTGCATATGCAGTAATTCTGCTGCTCTATGCAAACGTGTTCAGTTCCTACTATGGTGTTCAAGTCCATCCTAAGCTTTAAAGGTTACGGTAAAACAGCAAAAGTGTGCCAGTGATTAAATAATTTGACCTGTCCCCCTGTTTCCTATTTCCCATCTTTTGTTCTGTGTTTTTCTTACGTGGTATGTTATTGCTGTACGAGAAACCACATAATGATGAGCGCCTTGTGTGTCTCATTTACTTCTAAGGCCAGTTCACGTATAGTTATGTGACCAAGGGTGCCAGATCCTTCCACAAATCACCTGCACCATCAAGGGTTTAGGCAGCCAGCGAGAGAAACAGGACCAGCTGTGCTCAAACTTAGGTCCCCCGGTTGGGTCCCTCACCCCAAACAGAATTAAAAAAACGTCTTGTTCTTCACACTGTGCTCACAGGGCCCTTTGTTCCTGGTACAAGGAACCCACAGAACATATCTTGTACCCCTTGCTCAGTGCCCAAAACCACCAAAGACACCCCTTGTCATGCCGACTCCTCTTTCTCCCTCAATTTTTACCTCTGTCAAAAACACCTGCCTTGCAACAAAACCTTCCTTTCCCCTATGTAAACTCCCCTAGAAAATGTGCTCTGTCCCTTCTCTCAGGGACAATGGTCCCACCGCACACAGTGTGCAATAAGGTGACTGCTGCTTGCTCCCACTGTGCCTGCCTCTGTGAACTCGGGGGTACATTGCTTTCCTATGATTCCATTTTTCTTCAGGAGATCGAAGTGACCTTCACAGATTTCATCTTTCCCTTGCTGTTCTTCTTTTATGTCCAAGTTTCCCCTCAGCCAGTGGTTCTGCTCACCCTGCATGGATCTAACTTCAACTTCAGGTTCACAATTGTGAAAAGTTCACTTTCCCCACAGATTCTCATACTCTGTATCATTCATAGTGCTGCTGCCAAATCTTCCTCACCACATGCGCGATAACCTTTCTCTGACATTCAGTGTATCAGGAAGGGACGGGAGTCACTCACCCCGTGCTTTATCTTACTCATCATGTGTGAAGCTACTCAAAGGTCCTCACTATAAATATTTCAGAGAACTTCACAACTGGGCTTTGGAATTTGAGCAAAATATTCCGCAGCACATCCTGAAGGAAACCCAAAGTTTTGTTTTATTACCATACCCACTTTTTGAAGGAAAGACATTTGGAAAATGGAAGGTATATTTTCGTTTGTTTGTGCTGCAGGAGTCCTGATGTAGTTCAGCCAAAATGTTTTTCTAATCATTCTCCTAATTTCTGCTTCTGCAGGTCATTGATGACGTATTCATGGTCTTTCCTTTCCCAGATGCTAATTACCGCCTGCCAGCGATAAAAAACTGGAGCCTATAGAGCAAAGAAAAAGAAACAAATGAAAGAAAGGAAGAAACTGACAACTCACTTCAAGAAACCATCACAACTTTCCCCCCATGCTTTTCCTCCCACAGGCAGCCAACCAGGCTTTGAATCAGTGCTTGATAACCGTTCTGGGACTGTACTGTCACAGCAGAGACATAATTTATTTTTTCTACTACTCAAACTTCCAAAATCTCAACTCTTTACCAATGTGGACCAATAGCAATCATTTCAGACTCTCCAAATGAGATTCTCTCCTTAGTTCTTTTTTGTCTCTCCAATAAATGAAATAATTGACCTGGAGCAGCTCAACCACCATCATCCTGGGAAAAACCCCTTTGGGAGATTCCACAGTGCATACCTGAGTTAGCTGACGCCCCACTCCTGCTAGGAACGTGAATCAACACATTCAATATCAAAAACTCAGTGACTTCAATACCAAAATATTTATGAGCACCTTAGATAGTGGACCGCATGTCAGAAGTAAGTTGTATTGATATTTGTATTTGTAGCTCTATTGATATTTGTCAGGAAAATTTCACTATTTCATTAAAAAATCATAAAGAAGATTTTCCCACATTTGCCAACTACTAATCTTAGTTGGAGGGATTCTTGTTTCTCAAAGACCCATCATCATTTATGCAGTCAAAGTCCCTGTGAGCCAAGACTTCAGTGCCTGAGATTTTGCTTAGCTACATAGTTCTCATCGGAAAAGGCAGTGGGCATTTCCTCTATTTTACATCAAAAGTACTGTTGTGATCACCATTCCCATTTTTCCACAGAACAGAAATCAAAAGCTATCCGAGTTCACTTAGCAAAACTTGGTGTGTTCCCTATAGTGTAGAATCATTTAAAATTCAAGGGTGACACAGGTTCACACAGGAAACATGAAACAAAGAGGTGTTTAGAAATGTCATCCAAACAATGAAAATACGAACCTATCATTTCTGGACATTACATCTTTATATGTGGGGAGAAATAAGCTTCAAATATAAGAAGAGTTTAATGAAGAGCAGTAATTTAATACATGTGGAAATGTAGGTAGTTAGTTTATCACTGTATCTAAAGCATCCAGATAAACCAGAATACATGTACACACACACACACACACACACACACACACACACACACACCAGATTTCCCTGTTAGTTATCCTACCTCTGGTTCCTCGGAGGGTTTGAGATCCAGTGCTGATTCCTGGTCCCCAAAAGCCAGACTAATCACAAAAGCCAGCAGCAGAACCTTCATCCTGTTGGATCTTTTCTTGTGTCCTCTGCAGGAGCTCGGGAGAAGAGAGTGCTTGGAGATCACTGGAACTGAGGATTCTTTTATAGTGTCTGTGGCTTCCGATCACAACTGGTGAGCCTATTGTTTTGCATCTGAAGATCCTATTTGGAGCCTCTCCACGCATCCTGGTTGGCACAGACACTCTGTACTCGACCTTGAGATTATTAGTGAGGGAAGTGTAAGCAGAGCCTCTTGCTTTGAGAGAAAACAATCCACTTCAAATGCTTCCGGGAAAGCCAGTGTTTCGGTTGATACTGAGTGCACTTGAGAAATACAAAAGATTAACTAAGTGACTCTGCAGCTCTGTATCTTTGGGTGTAGAGAACAAGCAGTTACCTTTCCAGGAAACTGTTCATTGTGTCAATTTGAGAAGGTCAGAGGTTTAAGGGAGTGACTCATCAGAGGGCCCGCTGGTTTGTGACACCCTTATCCTGTGCAGGAGGAGGGCGCAGATGGTGTGAGCGCTACACCCACCCCAGGGGAGCAGCCTCACACACAGTAAAAGGCAGATGAATTTGGGGGGCTTGATGTTTTTCAGTTCTTTATCTGTTCTGTATATAAGTCCTTGGCCTGAGGGGTTGTTGGCTAAAATTCTTTCCCATTCTGTGGCTTTTCTTTTTCATTTTGTGGGTGATTGATTTTGAAGTGCAAAAACTTTTTAGTAGGATGAGATGCCAGTCGTTGATTCTTTGACGTATTTTCTTTGTGGTTTGCCTTTGTTCATGAGTTCTCTCCCTACACCTGTATCTCCAAGATTTTTACCTACTTTGTCTTTCAGTAGATTTAGTGTTTCTGTTTTAATATTTAGATTTTGATCCATTTTGAGTTTAGTTTAGTGCATGGTGACATTCATGGTTCTAGTTTCAGTATTCTGCATGTGGAGAGCCAATTTTTCTAGCACCATTTATTAAAGAGGCTGTCCTTCCTCCAGTGAACATGTTTAGCCCCTTTGTCAAATATCAGGTGGCTGAGTGTCTTTGTACTTACACCTGCTTCTTCTGCTCTGTTCCATTGATCCTCAGGTCTATTTCTTTGCCAGTATCATGCTGATTTTATCACTGTGGCTTTGTAGTACAGTTTCAAGTTGGAAATCGAGATGCCTCCTGCCTTGTCTTTTGTGGCCCAGAATCGCCTTTGCTATTCTAGGGTTCTTCTGGTTCCAGATGAATTTTAGGAGTGTTTTCTCTAGATCTGTGAGGTATGTCCATGGTATTTTGATTGGGATTGCATTAAATCTGTGTAATAGTTTTGGGAGTATGAAAATACAAGGGCCAATTAGAATGGAAAAAGCAACAAGAAAATATTGTAATCAAGATGTGTATAATATGAAACTCATTAATTAACTGTAAGAGAAATCATGCAGGGATTTTTTATCTATGACTCACAAGAACTCAAATAATGTTCAAATACCATTTCCATAGTATTTATTTACCATGTTACTGTAAATAAAATTTTTCTAGCACAGTATCACCATTTGTCATTTTGTATAAATACCTAGATGATGTTATTAAAATACAATTATACAACGTATGTAGCCTGTCTTTATTAGTAACTTCATCAACTTATGTTTTATTTTTTAATAAGATCAGATATATACTTTGGCTTCTTTTTAAACATTGAGCAGAGCATTATATATTTATCAGTACATACCTGCAATTGCGTAGTAATATTGGCTGGGATCTGTTATTAAATTTCCCGACAGTTACAAAAGCTGACATTCTTGTGCTGGTGTTGGATGGTGGAAATTTCTAACCATTTGCACAAATCCTGCCATTGTTTCTCTGTTAGGATAATACACGTACCTGTGTCGATACCTGTTCTCATTCTAAACTTTGAGATTTATGTTAAAGGAACCCTACATCCTAAGTGGTTCCTCCATGAAATATTTTTTAATATTTAAATAGCATATCCAGTAGATAGTAATTCTATCTGTACACGTCAAACACCAGAAAAAATAATATTTTTAATAACTTGAACTAGATTTAACTAGTGGCTTGTGGCAGAGGGAAAAATACACTATAATTGATGGGAAAGTTCTCAGGTGTCTTTAACACCAATATTCCACATCGGAGCCTAAGCTGATACGCAGTGTATCCTGCCCTTGGGTGATAATATGAAAGCTAAGAAGTATCTTTAGATTTTCCTCACTTGGGTTAATTATTGGTTGCAGAATTTGCTGTATAATCCCTACATCCCTCTATGTGCATTGCTGTAAGACTGAATTTGCAGGTATTACCTGTTCAGTCCATGGGTTTTCTCCTGAGGTCACTGTTTGACAGTCTGTGGGGTGAATGTGGTTGTGTTTTGACATCTCAATTGCACGGTATTGACATGTCCTTTTCAACCTCAAAGACAAGTAAAACAGTCCACCTTGCATTTGTTTTGAGGAATGGAAACGACAACAAAGCCCCAGAGAGGCTAAAAGTAACAGATGATTTCAATTTTATATTCCTTTCATAGCTCCAATTTATTAGAGCTTCACAGCTTTTTCTTTGAACTTTTATTGGTACATGTTACGGTATATGTTGCTCACATTTACGATAAACATTGGTACATGCACGTAAAATATTTCAGTTCCCCTCTTCCCCACCTCATTTTTTTTTTCATAATCAGTTTCTGTTTCCTTTTTACCTCATGAAGACTTATAAGTTAATAATCATATATACAGACTGAAAAACAAACTACTAGCCCAAGGAACATATAAAAACATCTGAGACAATTGTACTAAGTCAAGGTACAATTCTAGATACTTGATCTGCATTCCGTTACAATATCATTTTTTGTGTTTTAGTTTTATTTTTCCTACTTTTAAATTTTTCATATATATATGAATATATATATATAGCAAAAGAATATATATATACACACACGCATACATAGTGAGAGAGTTTTATGGAAATATATATATATATATATATATATATATATATATATATATATATAGTTTATTTTTTTTCCATACTGATACCTCAGGGTTCTTTTATATATCACATTCTTATATAACACATTGAAATTTGTTATTGCTGACTTGACTATTACATGTTTGCCTGTTGTCTCCTGTTTGTATTTTTTGTGCCTGTCTTACAGATTGCAGCATTTTGATTTCCACAGGGAGTTTATTATTAAACATCTGATATACTGCGATTTTTTCCATATGATAATTTCAATAGCTTTCGTGACCACATATTCACTGGTGAATACTACCCCAGATGTTTCCCTTAATAGAGTCTCTATCACTTTTAATTCTGAGGACTGATGATTAGACATCAGAACAATGATTTCATTCTCTTATCTGTATCCCTACTTCTATGCCTACGTAATCAGTGAATCCAATCTAAGAGTTTGCAAACAGTGAATGTTGTGTGGAGAATTGTTCTATATTATTTACTTCCCAATCATCTTTGTTAAAACCCAGCATTCACTTTGGACCTAGATTTACAAGAAAGACTTCATGTTGTTTATTAAGGAACAATACAATATCTTTGTTTCTATAACTAGAAATATTTTTCTTCTGTCATTTTGTCATATTTACAGTTTTGAAATTCATATGATTTTTAGACTTGGCTGATGTAGGCAAACAGCCCATTGACTTATTTTCTGAATGAGAGTTTTAGGGTTGTGACTCTTGACTGCAGTGTCAGATATCAGCTGCAGTAAGTGAAGGGCAGGAAAAAGATTGGATATCAATAGCAGAAGGGAGAGACTCACAGGCAAGGCAATGGAAATGATTGGTGTCTTTACTCTTTCAGTTATATCATTTATTTTATTTATGGCAGACTCATAGGAAACGCATCCAGTACTGCTTTATCAGTGACGGTTTTCATTTTGTTTTGTTTGTGTGTTTGTTCACTTGTGTGTCTCACCAAATCACAAAGTTTCCCTGTGATTCGTCTACCTGCGTCTCCCAGGGTGCTGATACTACAAAGCTACATAAGCCCCGCCTGAAATGTTTCAGTTCCTCTTATGGTTGATACATTTTGCCAACTTGAGAAGTTCAGAAGTTTAGCTAAGAGACTCAGCAGGGATCCAGGGTTCTTACTTTGTAAACATTCTCATCCTGTGCAAGAGGAGGGCTAGAAAATTCTGTGAATGCTATACCTACCCTGGAGAGCACAGGGGTGGCCTGTGTACCATGTAAGGGAGGAAAAGAGGATTGTTATTCTCTGCTTCTGCTCTGGCTGATTTTGCCATCTCCTTGAGGTGTTGCCCCTGTGCCATGCCATCCTGCCTTGGAGCCAGCTGATTATGGACTGAAACCTCCACAGACACTGAGCTAAATAAACTTTTCCTTCCTTAATTTTGAGTGTTGAATATTTTCTTACAACAACAAGAGAAAGATAACCAAGACAGTGCCTCTTCTGGAAATGTCTAGATTCTGGCAATGGAAGATATTGCTGCTGTATCCCAATGTGGCCAAGCAGAGGCCGCCATCTTTCATTACACTAAGTATAAGCATGCTTGCTGGAAGAGCAAGAAGGAATGGATGGGTTGTACGTACGTATTTTGGTTTCGTCTTCAGTATCAGTAATGGGAACAAGAGAGGAGATAATGCAAACTTTGGAATATTTCTTGTATATTGGATCAACTCTAATGGGTGGGTAGGGGCAATTATGCAGGACCAGTTAACCATCTCCTGAAACTAATCTCCTTAGGAAGACAAGAAAGTGTAGGCATCCATGGCTGTCAAGCAGGAAATGAGGGAAAGTTAATACTGAAGTTAGCAGGAGGAGTCCTGGGTTCAGTTAAGGTCACGCCAGTGGAGCAGTACTCACCTCCTCTGTGTCTCACCTCCTCTGATCTGTCAAAGAAGAAAGGCATCTCCAACAGGGTGCAGATTCTCCTGCTGTCTCTTGCTTTTGGGCTCACTGGTGTTCAACAAGTTGACTCTTGAAAAGTAGCGTGGATGAAGTGACCTTGAGTGAGGTGTGTGTGTGTGTGTGTGTGTTTTGCTCTTATCTTTCATAGTTGAGTCACTTTTATAGTTACGTTGTCCCATGCATGTTTGCATTCCTAAAAAAGTTTTTTTTAAATGTTTTCAATTTCTCAATGTTTTTTCAATGTTTATTGATTTTTTTTCAGTTTTTTTTATTTCTAGAAACATAAAAGAAGGACAAAAGTGATACAAAATTTCAAAACAAAATAACAGGAAATTAACACAAGTTAATATATTGAATATTGTTTGCTTCAAAGTAGTTGCTCAGATTACAAGATTTAGGCATGAAAACATGATCAAACCATGAAAGTATTCAGTTCTTTTTGGTGAGCTAACAAAGATTAGCAGTGTAGTTGTCTATTGTCCATACACACACAAACACATACACACACACACACACACACACACCCAAACACACACACATATGTATATGTATATACATATAATCTTGTCCCTTGTTTCTTTTCTCCTTTCCCCTATCCCAGTTGTTCTTTCCTTCTGAACAGTCTCTTTCCCTTTCATTTTCACACTATCTATTCTACATTTTGGATTTTGTTTACTCTTTCAGTATTTTTATACTAGGGAGACAATACCATATATAGACATGCAAGTCTGTTTTATTTCACTGATGAGTGTGGTCTAAAGTTGCATGCATTTACCTATAAAACCCTCAAGTTCATTCTTCTTTATAGTTGAGTAACACAGCATTGTATAGAAATATCACATCTTTTTATCCATTCCAAGGTCGATGGACATTTTTGTATTAAATGATATTTAAATCTTCTGAGTATTTATCATTTTCCTTTCTATCGGGTTAGTCTCTAAGCTTAACTCTAACCCTAAAGTCTGCATTTATATTTGATCTACATTTTTCAGCTGATTTACATTTTGCAGCTGAGGTGAAGTAGTGGGAAGGATTGGGTGAGAGGTCAGAGAGATAAGAAGAAACAAATCTACTCACCTTTCTGATGGGTCCTTTCCTTTTCAGATCAGGGGTGATTGGCGTACCGTTGCCTAGAAGCTGATATTATAGAAACGATGGAGGAGAAAGGAGACCTACTTTTGTTCCATACAGTGCTTTGAACAGTGTGCTCTGATCCTTGTCAGATATTTTGTTATGTAAGCAAAATTCATTCCAGACTGACAGAACCAAATCACCCAACCATGGCTGATACGAGATCTTCTGTCTAGCGTGAAAATGAACACTAAGGAGGACAAACGTGACCTATACATTTGGGACACCACTCTGGAGTTGTACTCTGGCTCTGAGCACCACGTGAGGACGTAGATATGTTTATGTCTGTATCTATGTCCATCGGTGAGGTCCCATGTCTAGGTATAAAGGTGTTTCCTACTGTTATAATCTATACCTCTTTGAATCTGCTTTTTGATGTTTATCACGTGAATGGGAAGACTCCTAAGATGAATAAAGATTTCCACATCAATAACACCAGCCGTGTGAGAAGAAAAGGCAGAGATACAACAGGGGAAAAAGTGATAGAAAGAAGTAGATGTCAAATAGTGAGGTGATGGTCCTCTTTTTGATGGGGAACTGTGCTCTTTCATAACCCACCAGCGGTCACATGGAAAGATCTGGAGACCTTTTTGGTTGGACCAGTGGAGGCGAACGCTAAGGGAGCAGGAGGGGACAGATCGGTGATGTTGTCAGGTTGGACAGATTTTAATGAGACATCGCATCCAACAATCCATCAACAGCAGCTTAGCAGTTTGGAGTAGCAGGCTAGAGCTGGAATACCATGGAGACCTTAAATGAGGCGGTGAATTCTAGCATCTCTGGTGCATTGAGAGTTGTGTGGATCCTAGGGGGAGGCCAGGGATGGATGACAAATAAGTAATTTTTCATTTGTTTTTCGGTTTTGATGGGGGATGCACAGAATCGGTAGCTATGGGACTGAAAGAAGATGGTGATGTTTACACCGGAGGCTGTGAGGACCTTATCGGGTAGGATGACCAGAGGGCGCAAATAATACCAATTCGCACGTCTAGGTCCAACACACGTATCTAGATGTCTGGATTCGAGAAGATTTCCACTGACGCATGACTGAAGTGACCTTGGAAAAGCTACTAAAACTTCCAGGCATTCACGACTTTGTACACTTTAGATGCACATGTGGAAAGGTAGGGTCAGTGACAACCCAGAATGCTTCACAGGACACAATGTGAAGTGTGATCAAGAAACAAGATGAGGGTTTAAGTTTTTTTTATATAAGTAAACATTTATTAGTCAACATAATTAGTAAATAGCACAAAAAAGTGTCATAATTATTTAGTGAAATCCCAGAGGTTCAAGAAAGTCTCAATTCAGGTACATGAAACATCCCCAAGATATAATTAGCTTTATGGCCATTAGGCCAATTAAAATCCTCCAAAATCAATTCCAGGCTTGATTTTAGTAGTAAGACCCATTCTGAATCATGAGAGTATAAAGTTTATCAGATCTTAAGTCTTATATGGAAGAGAATAACCCTTAAATACTTCAGACAGTTCATGTATATCAAATGGCAGTGGTTTTAGTAAGGAGTCAATTTCTAATAGCCTTTTGTGCTAAAGGGGCTAACTTCACAAGTGATTCTATAGTAGCTGCTTTGTGTGCAAATACCATCTGATCATCCTTGGAATGTAAATTTTTTAAAATGCTTTTTTAGCTGGTACATGGTTTCAGCACATAATGCATACATTTATTATGGGATGGTATGTAAATTCTTATGAAATAACTTAAGATTTTTAGAAAAGAACAAATGAGAAAGTAGGAAGAATTTATGTGCGCTGCTGTGTCTAAAATAATGCTTGGGCAACAGAGCTCCAGTATCTGTTGAATAAGTGTCACAGCTGACGTTTTTCAAATACTTAACAAAGTCACAGTCATTAGGGTTTAATTTTTAAAACTACTCTGATAAGAGACACAGGGCCATGAATTGCCTTCTAAATCATCCCCAGAAATTCACACGATGAATAAACACCACTCAGGTAGTTGCTTTCACCATGCCCCTACCTTCCTGCTAAGTCACTTCAGAGAGAGAACTCCCAGACCTACTTCAGAAAGTGGGGGGAAGAGTGGTGAGCATGCTCCCTGCAAGGGGAGAGCATTTTGAGGGGGAATCAGGGAAATGTGTCTTTCACTGTGACATATTTTTCACTATAGTTAAATGAAAACTTTCACACTAATCTCTAACACCCCCTGGGTCTCTTCTGATATGGGAGAAAGGAAAAGTAATTAAATCTGACTTAAAAGATCAAATTTTATGCAATCTTTTTTCTTACTGAAAGGATAAGGCCATGTTTTCATTTAAAACTTCTTCAGTATTAAAAGGTGATTGATAGATAATCCTTTTAAGAGGCATAGTCTGATTAAATCAAATCTGAAACGTTAGAGTTAAAATAGTGGTAGAGGGCTGGGGATTTAGCTCAGTGGCTCAAACCATGAGGTCATGAGTGGAAACCTTGGTACCAAAACAAAGCAAAAAAATAATGGTAGATTTGAATTGGATTTGATTTGCACATAATTTGAACGTATCTTAAATCCAACCAGAGAAATAATGCCAACTTCTCTGAGTGTGGTTTTAAATAATTTTCAAAACCCAAACCTATATTATTAAGTGGACAATGCATAAAAATTCCACTGTCTGGAGCAGTATGTACTGAACCAGAAAGACTGCGTAAATTCAGTGAGTACATGAAGATGGAATTAAACTATAATTTTAAAACTTCCTCATGCACCATTTTATGATAATGTTATTATTACTTCATGTTATCCATTGCATCATAATGTGGTAAGTTTATAGTTTATCCTAACTTTAAGATTAGTAGGGTATATTTTAATGAATATTCATGCAATGACGATAAAGTATTTGCTGTGCGTAACTCAATAATGAAAATCCTGGCATTCTAGTAAATCACACTGACGTGTTGGTGAGGGAGGGCCGGATTTCCCACCCTCATTTACCTTTCAATCTTTGCCCAAGAATTTCACCATCATGAACTAACACATGGTCTGTTGCTATACATGAGTTGTGAGAGCTGAAAATGTTTACCCTTTGAGAAGGTAGTGTGTAAAATACGCTCCTACCTAAGACGCTGTCACAATTCATTCTAACATGTTCCAGAAATGTTTGTGCAATTGATTATTGCTGACTCAGGAATACGTACTAGTATATTACCAATGACTCCTGCCAAAACAAATGAGAAGATATTAACTCTTATGCTGTGAAATCATTTCTTTTCATCGGAGGACTCGGGTAAAAACTACCTCAAATTCTTTATATAGGCAGTGCTGTCTTTTTCTTCCATTCTGCAGTTGATGGGCATTTTTGCTGTTTCTGAAGAATGGATGAAAAGGTGTGGTATTTTTAAAGAATGGAATATTACTCAGCTATAAAAAAGATGAACTTGAGGCATTTATAGGTAAATGGAGGCAACTTGAGACCACACTCATAAGTGAAATAAATTGGACTCACATTTGTAAATGTTGTATTGTTTGTCAAGCATAAAAAATAATAATAAAAACTGAAAGAGAAATAAGATCCAAAATGCATAATAGATATTCAGATAATGAAAGGGAAAAAAGTGCTCTAAACGTTATTACTGTATGTCTGTTTAAGTGTGCAAGATAGACAACCATACTAGTAAGCTTTTGTTAGCTCATCAAACAGAATGGTTTGTGCTGTCATTGTTTGATTGTCCACTTTTTAGACTTTGATTTTGTGACTTGAGCAACTACTTCTAAGATAACAATATATAATTTATCAACTAGTGATTTCTTACTTTTTTTTGAAATTCGGTATTATTTCTACCCTTTTTTCTGTTTTGCTTGTTTTCCTCTAAATAAAAAAAAGGAAATGATGTCATAGTATTCTTTAACACCATCGTGGATCAGGAAGGAAAAGAAACACATGTGATCATCGTTGCTTGCAAGCAATGATTTTCTCTGCATAATGGAGCAAACACACATAAGTGTCACAAGCATTCTCAGCACGGAAAGCTGTGTGCTATGCGTTATGTGGATAAGCACCCTAGCATTGCACAGGTTTGCACAGCAGACTTCAGTTTACAACCTGATGAAGTCAAGACAGCTGGAAAGGAGTCAGTTGAAATGAAAAGATGTGTTCTCTCTCAGAACCTATCAAAATGCTTTGCGAAGAATTAAAAGCCAAATGCACTGCAAGATGGTGAGGGAAACATTTACGAGCACCTTAGACTGGTGGGCGTAGTCTCTGACACTTACAGAAGAGGGATGTAACTTTGTCTGTGTGTGTGTGTGTGTGTGTGTGTTTCTCAGTGATGCAATAGTGATCATTGTTCTTGGATAACTTAAGCTCCTTCTTCCACCTCATTTGACTAAGGTCTCAGAAAACCCGGGAATGCTGGAGAATTTAAACACAGTATAAGAGGAAACTGCTCTGTGCAGTGATTCAAAGCACTTAGCAAAATCATCTCCAGCCTTGGATGTGTTTGGAGATGGCATAATTTTTAAGGGTGCTGGGATCCACAGCATGAATTAACACTTGAGTCTTTGATTGTCTTACGAACTAGACAGTGCTGTGCTGTTCACTGTGGGACTCCATGCCACGCACTTAAGAGTTCCCTGCTGGGAGGAACCAGGGTGGAGATGGTGGGATATCCATGGTCACACCGACACTGTGTGGTCTTGGGGATACTTCAGAAATCATGCAGCCTCTTCAACCATGTGTGTCCTGCTTTATCTTCCATGAAATTCAGGAAGAAAACCCACTCTGACACCTGAAGAACAACAACAAAAAATCCAGTTGGTACAAAAAAGGATAAGCCACTAGACAACCTAAGCTATCACAGGTCTTCCTGTAATGTCACCCCACTCATGATACCAAAATATATGTGGAATGAAACCATCACCAGTACAGAATTAGGTTACGATTCCACCAATTGTACTTTATTTAAATTGTTGTTACAATTCCTTAGATCTAATGAATAACTCCCACACTTTCCTCTTTTCTTTTTCCTTCACAAACACCTGCCCAGATTAAAGATGTTTGGGTGAGCAGATACATGGTATATATAATTATTGATAGTTTAATATTTGTGAGCTTTTTCTGTGGGATATCTGCCATGTGTTAGAGGCAGGTAGTGTCTCTTTAAAGCCTGACTTCATTTACGACATGTGTATACACATTGCAAAACCAACACAGCTCCTGGGAAGAGAATACAACTTACTTATTGTGGGGACAAAGTGGGGGAATTTTGTGAAATACAAGCGTTTTACCCCAATGAATTGAGATGAAGGTGGTGAGTCACAGGGTGGGTAAAAAAATACTGCATCGCCAAAGTCTTTGGATCAGAGTGTGGAAAATATTTAGGACCTAAGCTTCTATGTAAACGTCGGTG
>PVJX010041640.1:0-14553 GCA_004027295.1 Dolichotis patagonum
TTCTTCTTCTTCTTCTTCTTCTTCTTCTTCTTCTTCTTCTTCTTTCTTCTTCTTCTTTTCTTCTCTCTCTCTGTGTCTGTTTCTCTCTGTGTCTTTGTCTTTTTCTGTCTCTCTCTCTCCTGTCTTGCCTCCCAATAGGATAGTAAAGTCAAATTTTGCTAAGGGTCTTGCTCCAATCTACAGAGCTATTTCCAGTCCTGAATATCTGAGGCTTTTCCCCTCCACATTGTCCAACTGATTACTGTCTATTGTTTGGAAATTTTCACTTCACAAGCCCTGATCCTCCTTCTTGCTTGTTCATTTTCTCTTTAAAACACCTAGTCAGGGGTCTGGGAAGATGGCAGAACAGTAAGCAGCAGAGTAAACAGCCTCTCTCAGAGAAACAGCCCAGATGCTGGAATATAGCATTCTGGAGAAGATAAGAAGGAAAGAAGTGGGTTTCCTTGACCGAGCAAGAAACTAAAGTGAGAATTGAAGCCCACAGAGAGAATAAAAAAAAAAGAAAAAGAAAAACTTAAACAGAAGGTGGTAGCCAGCCGGTCCCATGGTGCGAGAAGCACCATTGGAACCTGGAGACACATGGTCACAGTGAAGTGGGTGGCTGGCAAGCCCAAATGCTTTGGTGGAGGGACACAGTGGTGGAGGGGAGTGGCGGGCCAGAGAGCTGCACTGGTTGGCAGTGAGTGTGGGGGACTCAGCCCCCCACACAAGTGGGCAATTGGCCAGGCACCATTTTGCAGTGGGGCAGGATAAGCCTGGAGCCAGAACTGCAGCCAGCTTCATTCAGCCACTCCTAGCTCAGACTAGACTGGTGAAAATTTCTTGGACTGAGTTTCGCCCCTGTGTACAGTCCAATAGCCACCACCGAGGTTTCTCTAAAGCTATCCCTAACCAACACTGTCCACCTGGCACAAACTAACTTGGTGAAGATTCCCTGTGGTTAACCAGCTTAGAAAGGAGGGGCCAGCCTGCCCTGCCCCTGCTTGCACTCCAGTAGTTACCAGCAGACTGGGAAAAGCAGCAAACAGCAGAAATCCCTAGCCAACATGCTTCAGAGTAATTATAACCAATACAGGAAGTCCTGGGGACCCTACTACCCACTTATCCAGAAGACCAGAAACATGACAAGAGGAAAAAGCAAAAGGCAGTCTCTGGCCTCCAACCCAAGCAGTACTGGTCTAGGAGATGTAAACACAGAAGAGATCAGGAGTCACACACCTGCAGGTTCTGAAGTAACAGCAACTGAAATAAAGAAACAACTTCATGAAGCTATAGAAGAACTTAGAACAGAAATACTATTACAGGTAAAAGAAGATATAAGAAACAATAAAAGAATTGCTAAGCACCTCTAAAAAAGACACAGATGTAAGAGTAGAGGAGCACAGAAAAAGGAGGGAAACCTTCAATGAAGAATATAAAAGAAATTTAGAACACATGTAACAGATTCCAAGAGATTACCAGGAAATTAAAGCTCCATTGAAAGCTGGCAAAACTGCTTGAAAGAAACTAAAGATAGACTATCAAACCTTGAAGACAGGTTTGCAGCTAGCGATCATGAAAGGAAAGATCTCTTTAAAATAACGAGGAACCAGGAAGTAACAATACAAAAGATAGAAGATGACAAAAGGATCTATAACTTAAGAATAAAAAATGTGAGTGAAGAAGCAGGGGTAAATACAAATGAAATACAAAGGCTATTTACAGAAATAATTAAAGAAAACTTCCCAAGCATAGGAAAAGTAAATGATATTCAGATAAGTGAGGCATACAGAACTCTAGCCAGCTATAACCAAAATAGATCTACACCCAGACATATAATAATCATGATCCCACAAATTCAACACAAGAACAGAATATTAATCTGTCAGAGAAAATAAATGGATCACCCATAAAGGAAAACCCATCAGAATCATGACAGACTTCTTGACAGAAACCATCAAATCAAGAAGAGCTTAGAGTGAAATGTTCCAAGTCCTGAAAGAAACTAACCTCCAACCCAGATTGATGTATCCTGCAAAACTATCTCTCAAAATTAACAGAGAAATGAGATACTTCCATGACAAAGAGGAACTGGGGGAGTTTGTGACCACTAATCCAACCCTACAAAAAATACTGAAGGACATTCTAGAGAGAAAAAAAAGACCATGGTTTCAGGAAGAGCGGCAGAGGGGGTTCACTGAATGGGGCAGACAGCAGAATGAAGGGGAAAAGTAGACAACCAATGGCAGAAAAATAGCATGACAGAGATGAGGCAGAGAAGGTTGGCCATAATCACTAACTTGGATGGCCTTGATACACCAGTACAGAAAAACACAGGCAGAGTGGATCAGGAGATAGGGTCCATCTAGATGCTCTATATAAGAAATATAATTAACCTGAAAGAGGGTTTATGGGCTGAAAGTCAAAGATGAGAAAACAATGCTTTATGTGACAGGGAACCAAAAGAAAAAAAAAAAAAAAGAGGAGGTAGCTTGCCCATCAGCTACAGATTGGTTAGAAAGCCATGACACTTTTATACAATGGAAAACTACTCAGCTATAAAGAAAGAAAACCTTGAGGCTCTTGTAGGTAAATGGATACAACTTGAATCAAGCTCAGGGGTAAAAAGTTCAGAATCATGTAGGTAAATAGCGTTTTGTCTCTCTAACTTAAAAACTAAAGGAGTTAGTGGAATACAAAATGTACAATATACTCTGTGAAAGTGAAAGGGGAGGAATTGTCTAAAAAGGGAAGGCAGTGGCCATTGTTAATCTTGTGTCATGATTTGAAACCCATATTATTTTCATCACTCTGTTTAGTTATAGTCTGTTCCAGTTTGTCTACTTCTAGACCTGATGGCATGGACAGCTATCCCAAAGATAGCAGGATATACTACAGTAACCAGTTTTGATTTCCTATTGGCTTGATTTGAAGCCCTGTATTGCTTTCATTGTCTTGTTTTGACTGATTTTATTTGAATCTGCTTTGCTTGATAGTATCAAGTCTGATGGTGTAGGCAACTACTTTGAAGACAATAAGATACACTATGATTCCCATTCTGGTTTGACTATTATCTTCTTTTGAAGTCCTATAATGTCTCCAGTGTTTTGTTTTTATTGGTTTTGTTCTGTACTGTTATGCTCAATTTTATTATGCTTTATTATTATATGGGCAATTCTTTTGAAGATAACAAGAGGCATTTTGGAGCCATTGTTGATCACCTTGTAATTTGGTTTTAAGTCATGTGCTGTGCCCATCCTTTTGTTTTGACTGACCCCATTTTATTTTGTCTCACTTGGTTTTATTCTCTTCAAAATAAAAGATAAAATAAAATAAAATAAAATAAAACACCCAGTCATCGTTATATCATCGGAGTCATGTATGTATCTCCCTTTGTACTGAGTAAAATCTGTCTTTGCCCCCTTTATCCACTGCCTGTTTTGCTTTAACAGCTCTCAGTGAACGAGCACATCTCTTTAGCAAAGAGAAGTGAAGTTGGTTTATCTGTGGGTACTGTGTCTCCTCTACGCCCTGTTTTCTTTATAGTTCATAAGTGGTTACTAGCCTAAAGACTTTTCCTGAACACTACCTTGAAATTTATTGAAGGCAAAGAGAGTAAGACTAATTTTCTTGGAAGAAAATTTTAGTAACCTTCTTTTAAACCAAATTCCAACTCTGTTAGTCTCAAGGGTTACCAAACCCTTTCAGAGTCTACTCATCTGAATGGAGAAAACATTTCAGAGAGAAACAAGTCCTACAGGGAAGAGAAATGAAGGAAAATATTTTTGCCTTTAGTTTGAAATGTCGTAACTGTTATTTGCTGACTGTGAGGAAATTCTACTTTTAATTCTGCTTCAGAAGTTCTTCCAAAGGATAGTGGAGGAACTGAGGTGACAGAAGAAATTGTGAGACAGAAGCAGATTGATAGCAACTACTCTGAAGATAGCAATACCCAATGTACTAGCCATTGTTACTCTCTTACAATCTTATTTTGAAATTTTGTACCATTTTTTTTTCTTAAAACATTATTTATAAAGAAGAAGACAATGTATTGGTGGCTGCCTAGGCTGGAAAGGGGGAGGTGGAGAAGTGGGGTGACTGCTAACGGACGCTGTTTCTTTCGGGAGTGATGGAAATGCTCTAGAATTGATAATGATGATGGTTGTGGAGCTCTGTGAATATATAGTAAAACCGATGAGATTTTACATTTAAAAAGAGAAAAATCCTAAAGCAATGTCAACAATAATAATGCAACAAGTAAGGACAAATGTTTAATTAAACCTGATATGTAAACATTTGAATTTATGGAAAATATAAGTTGGAGACAGAATGCGATTTCTCCAAATAGTTTTCCTGTACAATCAAAGCCTTACTTGAGGTGCGATCAAACTATACAGGGGATGTTTAAATTTTAAAACATTTATTATAGAAACAGACACATTGCCATTAATCCTCGAAATCCACCCCGTAGCTTGAAACGCACTGTGCCAGGGTTCCTGCCACTTTCTGGAGCAGTTCTGGAAGTCCTCTTGCGCGAGTGTCTGCAGAGTGATGAGAAGTACAGTGAATACCGCCCCCGAGTGCCGACCAGTGGTAAGACAGGTGCAAAAGCGTGGTGGTGCATCCTTACGCACGTGCTGGACTGCCCCTGCGCTCTGTGACTCCTGGCTCTTCCCCAAGTCAAAATGACCATGAAAGGTGAATGTTTTGAACAGGTTCAGGGGTTGAGGCAGCCAGGAACGTGCAAATAAAGGCACTGAGGAGCAATGAGCCAGGAACTCAAGACGCTCAGGAACACTGATGCTGGAGTTCTTGAATGAAAGGGGATGGACTTGCTGCCATAAATGTTTAAAATTTAAGTGTTCACCATGTTTCCAATCAAATTTCATGTTTTATAAAAATCAGCTTACAAGCAGTTTTTCAGTCAGCAGTAATGCCAGGCCAGGTGAACTCCTGCCTGTGACACTGCTCCGCACAGGCCACATGCAGTTCTCCAAGGCTGTGTCTGCTGCACACAGGACTGGCACGTTCTTCACGCTGCCACCAAGACTGCAGCCATGACCGTGGCCACAGTGAGGTGTCCCCCATAAAAAGCATTTTGTGCCTCAGAAACATAAAGAAAAGAAGTTCTATTATTATCTTACAGTGATCTCATTGCTGTTAAAAAGGCCCCTCAGCTTGGCTCATTCCGTATATTTAAAAACACACACCCTGCTTTGATGACGCATTCTCAGGGACGCATTTCTATTTACCTAAAAATTTCAATGGTGGTAAAATACACACAACCTAAAATGTGCCATCTTAACTAGTTTTAAGCATGCAGTTAAGTGGCTCTGCTGGATTACTGCCACCAACTCCACCAGAGAATTCTTTTATCTTGTACAATTGGAACTCTGTCTCCTGATCAATAACTCCTCACTCCCCGCACCCCGCAGATCCTGGCAACTGTCATTCCCGTTGTTTGGCTTTCAGTCCCAATGAATTCGTTTTAGTTTTGACCTGATGTCCTTGCTCCTGTGCTGAGTGAAGTGCCCGCTTAGCAACCCTCCTCACTCTGGCCGACACAGCTCCCCATTAGGGTAGAGCTGCCCACACGTTCACTCCTGCGTTCCTTTATTCATTCACAGGGCTCACTGTTCCTGCTCTGCACCCGTCCTGAGGGTTCCTGGGAGATGGGGACCCTGCACTGTCCACCCAGGTCCCAACGGCTCATCCGTTGAAGTGGCAGACGCGTACATATATCGAGTCTGGCATTATTTTTCTAGATGCCAGCAAAGAAAACTTAGAAATCTAAATTAAAGAAAAAACTATCAATTAAAATGGAGTGACATGTGATATACTTAGGGATAAACCTGGCAAAAGATGTGCAAAATGCATACACTGAAAATTATATAATGTTACTGAGAGAAATTAAAGAAAACATAAATAAGTTGAAAATACAGTTTATGAATTGGAATTCAGTATTAATGTATTAATTGCCCTCAAATTGATGCATATATTTAACATAGTCTCATTTAAAATCATGGTAGGCAAACTGTAGAAATTGACAAGTCAATTCTGAAACCCATATGGAAATGTAAAGGACCTATTCTGGCTAAAACAACATTGGAAAAGAACAAAGTAGGAGGACTTAAGCTATTTTACTTGAAGTCTTCTTATAAAGCTGCATTAATCAAGGAAGTGTAACACTGGTATCAAGATAGACATTAAGATTAGTGCAACCAAATAGTCTAGAAATTGACCTGAACATGTATGCATAATTGATATTTTCTAAATGGCGAAGGCAATTTAAGTAGAGAGTCTTTTTAATAAATGCTATTGGAACAATTGGGTACTCACATGTAAAATAATGACCTTGGAAATATACTTTGCATCCTAAAGCAAAAATCAACTGAAAATGAATCATTCAAATGTAAACCTAAAACTATAAAATTTATAGAAGAAAAATAGAAGAAAATAACTGTGGCCATGGGTTAGGAAAATCATCCTTAAAAACAACACACTAACATGGTCTATAAAATAAAAATAATAAATTAGACCATCAAAATTAAGAAATTTTTCTCCTTATAAAAATTATTAAGAGAATGGGAAGACACCACAGGCTAAGATAAAATATGAAGATTAAATATCTGATAAAGTTTTATATCCAGAATATACAAAGAACCTTTAGAATTTAATAATAATTATAATTAACCCAATTAAAAAGTAGACAAACTATTTGGACAGACATTTCAACAAAGAAGACATATGCATGCCAAATAAATACATAGGACAAACTGTTTTACATCATATGTCATTAGGGCAATGCAAATTAAACCCCTGTGGATACCTATATATACCTGTTAAAATGCCTGAACTTAGTGACTGATCAAATCAAATGTTGGCAAAAGTCTGGAGCAACTCTCGTACTCATGTTAAACACCAGGTTTGGTGGGAATATAGGACGGTGGAAATGTAAGATGCTGTAACTACTTTGGTAAATAGTTTGACAACTTCTTAAAAAGTTAAATATACAATTACTGTATGTTCTGGCCATTGTATTCTTAGGTTTTTACCCGAGAGAACTGAAATCAATGAGCACAAAGGCCTGGACACACAAGTTCATGTCTGCTTTATTTGTAGTAGACCCAAACTTAGATAATCCAAACGCCCACATACATGTCAGTGGATAAAGGAATTATGAAATGTTGCTTAGCAAAAAAAAAAAAAAAAAAAGAAAAAAATGTACAACATGGATGAAATTTCAAAAGGGCTTTGCTCAGTAAAAGAAGCTAATAAAAATGGTACATATTGTGTGATAAAATTTATATAAAGGCTTAGGAATAGGTGCATTATTTTGATTTTGGTGACGGTTCCACAAGTGTACGTTTATGTCAAAACTTAGTAAGTCATACATTTTAAAAACATGTAATTTATTGCATGTCAATCATACCTCAATAAAATTGTTGAAAATTGTGCTGTGTGTTTACGAGCTCATACCCTGTGGATAGCTAGACCTCCACATGAGTATTCTAATCTATGTAGCATTACCTGCTTTTCCTTCAGGTACTAAACCTTTTAAATCTGCAGTTCCCATATGTGCAAAATCACACCACAGAGCTGATGTCAGAAGGAAACGATTCAATTCAAGAAATAACAGCTGAAACTATTAACACCGAATATTACCACAGCTAAACGATTATGGTAATACTAGTAATACACGTGTTCTTACTACTGGTGTTTTGCTATTAATAAGGCAAAACAAAAAGAACACAAACAGATCTGCGGAGTATTTAGGAATCCACCACGAATCTGTGGTAATGGAAGTAAACTTGTCCTTTAAAATCACTGACCTTTGTTCAAGCGTTATGAAAATAACTTTGTGTTTTCTATGCGGTCACCCACACCCAATACTAACAGCCAAGGTTTCCCTAATCTTCTCTAGGTGAAAGAGCAGTGTCTTGGCTTATTTCTGGGTCAGTTCATCCTAGCTACTGTTATTGATGTCCTCAAGAAAAAAGCGACTGTCGTAGTTCCCTGGTTCCCCACTTCTTACAGAGCAAACCCAAACACCTCCGATGAGCACTGGCAGCCCTCCACGGGCCCCTGGTTTCTGTTTTCCCCCAAACTGTGTCTAGAGGGGAAGAGAGTGCACTCAGGACAGGAGCCCCTGGTTCTGTTCTTCCTGTGCTTCCTGTACCTCCCTTGAAATTAGGAATAAAAATTCAGGCTGAGTATCTTCTACTCAAAATGCTTGACGCTGGGGGTATTTTGGATTTTGGAGTATTTGCTTGTACGTCATGACGTATGTTGGAGATGAACTGCATTTATGCTCCTGGTACACCTCACACCTAGTCAGAGGGTGAATCTGTACAATATTTTGTACACTTTGACTCAGACCTGACACCTGAGGTCATGCGTGGAATTTCCTACTTGCGGTGTCATGTCAGTGCTCAGAAGGCTTTGGATTTGCAGTTCAGATTCAGGGTGCACAAGCTGAACAACCTGCTTCATAGGTCTACCCTGAAGCTTAAGTAAATTTGTGTAAGTCAAGTCCTACTATGGTTTCTATCTAGATGTCGCCCAAAACCTCACGTACTCGAGGTGGGGCTCTGAGGGGTGATTGGATCATGGTTATGATCGTCATCAGGGTATTAATCCACTGACGAGTTGGTAGCTAAATATGATATGGGAGGTGGAGCCAGGTTGGAGGAGGGAACCTGGGGGTGTGGCCTGGAGGAGTCTGTCTCCCTCCCTCCTCCGCTGACCCTTCATCCTCTGCTTCCTGCGCTACATGCCATGAGCAGCTCGCCTCCGCCAGGTCCCTCTGCTGTGCCACCCTTTCTGGAGTCAGCTGACCGTGGACTGAAACCTCTACAGACTGTGAGCCAAAAAAAACCTCTCCTCCTCTAACCTGTGGGTGTTGAGTATTGTGTCACAGTGACACGAAGGTGACTAAGGGAAATCTTTAGGAAAATTTTTGATGTTTAACCAACCTCCTCCTACGAGAGTTTCCACGTTCTATTAATTTCTGTTGCATTACCTGTAACTGTTCAGAGACTAATTCTATCTTTCCCAGTTTCATAGGTGAAATCTCAACCTCTAATATCTCAAAATGCTCCTGGGTTTGGAGAAAATGTCTTTAACAAGGTAATTAAGTGAAAATAAATTATTTTAAAAGTTTTTTCCATTAGTATGTGTCTGTGATACATTGTAGATTCATTGTAGGGAATTGGTACATGTACGTATAGGAGAGAATGAATATTTAATGTGGGCCTTAATCCCATCTGACTAGTATTCTTGTAAAAAGAGACTATTTGGGGACATAATGAGACACCAAGCGGAGATGTGATATTGTTGTCTCAGGGTGCCTGGAAGACTGGGCTACCATCGCTGTGGGCCCAGCTGCAGAACTGACTTTAAAAGCCAGTGGCATTTGCCTTACGAGGCTTCGCAATTCCTGGGGACCTGTGACCCCTTTCTCCTCTCCTGGTTTCTCTTTTGGAAAGAAAATGTCTATCTTATGCCAGTCTCACCATTTTGTCTTGGCAGCAGATAACTTGTCAGTTTTCACAGTTTTATAGAGAAGAATTTTACCGCATTATGCTTGCGTCTTATTTACTCTTGATTTGGATAATATTTAGATGACAGCTGAGATCTGATAGTTGATATTGGAATAGGTTAAGTGTTTTGGGTTGTTGGATGGGATCACATGTGTTTCACATGTGGGAGGATAAGAATTTCCAGGGCAGGAGAGTGGAGTCTCCCATCTGAACTGTGTTCCGTAAAGTCCGTAGGTAGAGGTCCTGACTCGGTACCTAGAAACGTGGCTATATTTGGAGAGGTCTTTTCAGAGATAATTAAGTGAAGTTTTTAGAGCAGGCCCTAATCCAGCCTGACTAGCGTCCTGGTAAGAAGAGAGTGTGTGGTGGAGGAGCATTATTCAAGGAGATAGGGTGGAGGGGGTGGTTAGGGTGGACTGGTGGAGGGTGACTTGGGCGTTAGTGAGACGAAGTGGCACTCAGCTAGTTGGTGAAGAACCATTTATTCTCAGCTGTTGGGCCACAGCCTGTGGTGCACACAGCCTGTCCCTGCTTTTGCTGAAGGGAAACCCAGGTGGCTGGTGTCTGATCGGATGACAGGGCGGCCCTGGTGTACCCGTGAGGGTGTTTCTGGGAGACTGGCCTTGGGGCCCACAGACTCCGTGGGGAAAGTCATTCCTCACCGTGGTGGGCTTTGTCCAACCAGCTGGGGAACTGGATGGAACAAAGGGTGCAGACCAAGCACGGGAAGGGGGAACTCTTACCTTCTCCTCCCTCAGGGCTCCTGCCTTTCAAGGCTCCTGCCCTTGGTGCCAAAACCGCAGGTCCTCTGGAGCTTGGACCGGTGCGGCAGAAGCTTTGTTTCTGAAGCCTTCGGCTCGGCTGAGCTGAGCTGCCCGAACCAGGGTCTCGAGCCTGTAGAATCAGCCAGTTCCCCTCACGGGGCCCTTCTGTGTCGTCCTGCCCATGGGTTCCGTCTCTCTGGAGAGCCCTGTTTAAAGCGGACTTTAGTAAATTGGGTATAAAACTTTACAGAAGTTCAGGTCTTTACTGGAGGGATGGGTAGAAATCACCTTTCATTGTTAAGGGACAAAGGAAACGCACTGCCTGGGCCTGGGCGTCCCGCGTCCACGCCCTTTCCGAGCAGAACGCAGCACCTGGGCTTCTGCTGGGTGCGGGCTGCTGGTGCAGAGACGGCCCAGCCCTCTTCGTGGCTGGGTGAGGCCAGCAACTAAGTCCTGAAAAACGGAGCGGGGGGGGGGCAGTGCTGGGTACCACCCCCTCCCGGGACAGCGCCAAGCTGCCCAGCGAGCCAGTCCTCTGCCTCCTCCCGCGAGCCCACACCACGTCCTGCACCGAGCAGCCCTGCTGGGAGACGGAGGTCACACCTCAGGTCCCGCATCCCAGCGGGCCTTCACTCAGCCTCAGGGTTAGAAACCTTAGAACCCTCCGGCTTCTAGCTGAACTCTTTCCTCTAGGAGAAGGAAATACAGTTCTGTCTTATGTGAAGCCTGTGGTGTTAACCCCTGTGGGCCTAACAGAAATGAGCTGAGCACAAATAAATAAACATGAAAACATGCACACTCCCTTAGTATTAAACTATTTTAATGGTGGCAACTTTGACGTGGGGGAGGCTTAGAGTAAAAAGGCCAACATTATTTCATCTTTTTGGCTGGGGGGTACCGGGGATTGAACTCATGACCATGTGCTTACAAGGCAGGCACTTATGCCACTGAGCTAAATCCCCAGCCCAACATTATTTCACCTTGTCCTCGCTTCCTGCTTTTGTAGCAACATCATCTTTTAGCAGCCCCATCGATCCTTCCCCTTAGTTAAATGTGGAGCATGAAATGGAGGATTAGATCAACTGGACGCCAATCAATCAGGCCTCCCGCGGAGGATGTAAACCACAGCGCAAGAACATTTTGTACCGGCAGATCCTCGAGTGCCCGATAGAATGTTGACGTCCGTGAATGTTCCCAAGCTAAATGTGATTTTCAGATTGGGCACGAAAAGAGCACTTGAAGTCAGCAGCTAATTGAAAATAATAAAATAAAACCAACAGCTCCACAGTGAATCCTGTCCACCTGAGAACGGGTCCCCACGCCCTTTCTTCATGCATTTACTGAAAATTGAGAATTTGATCCCTTTTTTTCCTCCGACCTCTGAGAAGATATTTACCAGTAACAGCCCGATTGCTTACAGGCTCTTTTCTCCTCAGGGGAGCGGGGAGAAGGGAGGGGCAACTGGGAATGGGAGGGGCCTGATAAGGCCAGGAGAAAGAAGAAAAGCAAATGGTCCAGAATGATCACTGACTCATTTGTCAAACGTTTATTTAACGCCTTTACACTTCATGTGCTATCCTAGGTGCTGAAGGGTTAAAGCCCAATGATGTTTAATTTCTGTCCTTAAGATTCTTATGGTATTGTTGAGTGCGTGAACAAATAAAATGACTATAAAACAAAATAAAGCCATTGGATTGTTTCATTTCATTAATATCTATTAATTTCTAGAGGCATTTCTCAGTTGGCTCGGTAAGATTACTCCCCATTCCTGGAGAGGCATATACAAATAACTATGGCTATTTAGAGACTTTCCTGGGACTTGATATATGGAAATTGGAAAGAATAGAGTCTCTTTCTCTTTGGATTATTAGTTTCTATAAGTGCAATCAGGAAATTCCTAATACAGTTTATGAATGAATTTCCTGGAAGGCTTTAGACACTTGATAGGTAAAAATGAGTAAGTGTATGATTTATTTTTGTGTTGTATCTAAGCCATGTGATGCCTGCCTTAACATCTGTCTTTGTTTATCCTTCCGTGACACCCATACCGACCACCTTCAAACTGAGACCCAGCATTTCTTTGCCTTCCTTTGGATGGACACGGACTACATCGAGCACTGGTAGGCAGTTCTTGAAGAGATGTACGGGGAGGAGTGGAAGGAACAAATGCATTGCGTAGGAATTGATTTTGTATTGCAAAATCTCCCCTTAGTAATCTCTCAGACTCTGCGTGGGCCTCTGGTGTAGAGCTTCCTTTTATCTCTTCACTCCTGCACAGTCTTTGCATTTCCAAATCCTGGGGCTGCCTCTTGGATCTGTTTCACCTAGAATAATTAGCGGTGGCCCCGCTCATCACACTCCCATTCCCCTCAGTCTACCCAGCAGACAAGGGTTTGCTCCTCAGGTTGTAGCAGACAGAGTGTAAATCACAATGTGTTGAGTCACTTATAGAAACTAGCCGGAAAACTTATGTACATACAGAGATTCCCTAAAGTAGAAGTGTATTCTTGGGTAGGAATGAGCTAAGGCAGAGTACCCACAAATAGATGTATTCTAGGTTGGGAATTTACCTTCACTGGACATGTGTCACCAAATTTGTGTTCCCATAAAGATTCCATGTGAATGTCTATTCTTATGAAAATATATTCAGTCTGCTGCATACTGATAGGTACTTGATCTCAAGGTGGTGGGCAAAGAAGTCATGATAGCATGTATTTAACCTCTGGGTAGTGTTTGCAAGTCAGAGAGTGGAGATCATTCCTATTCTGCCATTCTGCCTTTGTTCTGATTCTAATTTTATTAGGAAACTAGTTCAGGAAGAAGTTCTTTATGCAGGACTGGGAATGTCAAGATGCACTGGGTCTTGGGTTGGGTACGCTGATTGTTTCTTTTAAATTCATAATTTGCTGAATTAATGGATTGGCATACTCATGGGTATCTTTAAACCCTGAAAAAGAGAGATGATGTAGATATTTATAAATTTGGACTCACTGAGGAGCCGTCCACAGATCAGGTTTCTTTGGATACATCATTCTGATTCTTTCTTATATCTAGAGGCAGTTTTTCCCATTTTTAATTTTGCATTGCTAGTGGTTTAAGTGTGTCTTTGGAAGGCCTCTAAAGCTATCTGGCAGTTATAGAGCATGAGTAACCTTTATTGTTGTTGTTGTTATATGTAGCATCAGCTCTGCTTTGCTGCCATTAATAAACCATTCAAGCAATGTTGTTGCAATGTATAAATTAGCAGAAGATTTCCTGGGGACAAATATAAGGGGATGTTTAATATTATGCTTGTCTTTGAATCCATATCTTCATGGGGAAATGTAAAAAGATGTTCAAAGTTTTATTGAATAAATATAAGATCTGTGGAATCAAAAACAACATCAAGACATTACTGGAACTCATACAGAGTTGCTTTTGCATTAGCAATTTTGCTAAATTAGGAAATCATAAATTAGTCAGGTTAGTCTGCTCTTAAAATTTTATTCCTTTTTATGTAATTTCAACTGAACACACAAAATAATTTCTACTGAGTTACATATCAGAAGAAATTTCTCAGCAATTTCATCTAGAATATGTTTGTCTGGAAAATTGATAAGCTAAATGAGTTTTCTACTTAAATGCTCAGTTATGAACCTATCTTTTGAGAAGAATTAGCCTCTACTGCATTTTTAAAAAACATAATCTATCATTGATGCTTTAATAGAATTAGGGTTCAGTCTTAAGATATGTATCTAGTACAAGTAAAGCTGGAACTTGTGGCATTTAAGAAGGTGTAAAGTAGTGTGTCTGAATGAATGGGCACCCAGGGCTGTTGGGAAATCTGATCCTGAAGATGTTTAGAGAAATAGAATCTCAAGGATTGGCTTAGACTTGAAAGTTAATCACTTGGACCCACAGCAGATGGCTGTTGACTGCTAGGTGGTATGGAGCTTTAAAATAATTTTATCTTCTTCATTGCACTAATTAATTGTAGTTCTCAGCTTCTGCAAAAATCTCTTTGAAAGCTTACCTGGGGAGTTGAATCTTTTTGTTTTTCTTTTTTTTTATATAATTTTATTTAAAGAGGAAAAAACAAAACAAAATAAAACAGAATAAAGGGTAGCGACAATACAGTATTCCAAGGAAAAAAGGAAAAGTACAACAATAAAACCTAAGAAATTATTACTTGACTAATTACATACTGACTTCTTGGAAATAGTTGTTCACATTACAAAGTTAAAACATGTAAAGTAGACATTCAAACAGTGAGACTGTTAACAGTTCTG
>PVJX010041641.1:0-14554 GCA_004027295.1 Dolichotis patagonum
ACAAAGATTACCAAAGAGAGATAGACAAGTGAAGATGTTTTCCCCCTGGCAGGTATTGCATTTTCCTTTGGATGGCATACAGTGTCATCAAAGAGCCTCTCTCAAGTTACTCTGTTTCAGGCAAGCATATTAGAAGCATTTCTACAAAACACAAGGCATTGTATAATATACTTATTTTTGAGGAGATAAATCTAGAGATGAGTTGAAATGACCCTCAATCAAGGAAACACCAAAAAAAAGAGGAGGAAAACTTATCCAAGCTCATTTCTTCTGTGTTATAGGATGTGAGTGCTTTGCCTACCTAAACAGGTCCCATGACATGATTAAACTATAATAGGATAACTTGTAGTCATTTCTGAAACTAAATGGCATTAAAACATACAGTGCACATATTGTTGGTATTTATATTTAATTCTGCCAACTCCTCAGATATTGATGAACTCATTTTTTGTTAGATGCTATTGGAATAGTCAGAAACAAAATAGAAGTTCTGGGTTTTAGAAGTTTTAGTTCCACATTTGATGTTTTTGCCTAACAGCATTATACATTTTATTTGTTCTTCTCATTTTAAAAAATATTTTATTTTAAAGAGAACAGAACAAAGCAAATCAGAACCAAACAATGCAAGCAACACAGCACTTCACTACAAGACAACTGGACATCAACAGTAGCTATCATAATGTCTCGTTTCTTCAAAATAAGTGAGCATACCTTCTCACACAATAATATCAAACACAACAATATAGTATAAAATCATTCAAAAGAATGAAAGTATTACAGGACTTCAAAACCAACTAAGAAGAAATGAAGAGTGGCTACTATAATATCTCATTTTTCTCAAAAAATTTGTCTATACCACCACACATAATAAAATCATATACACCACAACATGATAGAACCAATCAAAACTGAAGAACAAAAGCATTGTAGAACTTCAAAACAAGATGATAGTAAATCAGCAATGGTGCCGTAATGTCTTGTTTCCTTCAAAATAGCTATTCATACCATCACACATAATAAAATCAAATGAAACAGAATAAAACCAATCAAAGGAATGAAAGCATTATAAGACTTCAAAGCAATATAACAGGAAACCATGATTAACATAATATATCTCATTATATTCAAAATATTTGCCCCTACCATCTGACAGCATAAAATCTAGCAAAACAAGACAGAAAAAAGCCAAACCTAAAAAAATTGTGTAAACAATGCAAGAGTTCAAGATAAGACAATAAGAAATTGACAGTAGTTTCCACTTTTCCCTCCCAGGTATTTCCTCCCCTTTGCTCTTACTTTAACCATTTTGCTTTTTCATCCCTTCAACTCCTTTTTTCTTATGCTAGGGTTTATGCTTATGAGTTCAAAATATTTCAGCATGAACATGATCTCCAACTGCATCGTTTACGTACAGGAGCTTTGAAATTATTCTGCTTTAATGCTGAGTAGCTTTCCACTGCATGAAAATACCATATCTTTCTTATCCATTCTGTGGTTGTGGGGCAAGTTACTCTTGCTTTTTTTTCATCTCCTGTCACATGGAACAATTGTTTTCTCTCCTTTGATTTTCAGGCTATGAATTTCTTTTCCAGTTAAATGTGTTTCTTTTATACAGTGTAAGGGTGGATCTTGTTTCCTGACCTATTCCCCTTGTGTTTCTTTTTATTGCAGATTTGAGATCTACATTCATGGTTATAACCAGCATACATTGGTTTGTTTCTGCTCTGCCATCCTCCTGTTATTGGTCCTCCATTTTCCCCTTCATTCAATTGTCTGTCTTGTTTGGCGATCCTCTTCTGCTGCTGTTCCTGGAACCATGGCCATCTTTGTTTCTCTCTGGAATATCCTTTAGCACTCTCTGTAGGGTTGGTGTGGTAGTCATGAATTCCTTCAGTTCTTCTTCATTCTGCAAGTATTTTATTTTTCCATCAACTTTGAAAGATAGTTTTGCATGGTAGATCAGTCTGGGCTGGAAGTTGTTTTTTTTTCAGGGTTTGAAATACTTCACTCCAAACTCTTCTTGACTTGATGGTTTGTGTTCATAAGTCTGCTGTGATTCTGACTGGTTTTCTTTATAGATGATCTGTGTTTGCCTTTGAACAGCTTTTAATTTTCTATTCTTGTGCTGAATTTCTGGGATCTTGATTATTTTATGTGTGGGGTACATTTACTTTGATTATGGCAAGTTGCAGTCCTATATGCCTCACTTATCTGCATGCCAGATCCATTTCTCATGTTTGGGAAGTTTTCTTGTATTACATCTGTGAATATCCTTTTAATTTCATTTGTGTTGATCCCTGCTTCTTCACTGACACCTTAAGTTTTGCTTCTTTGCATCATATTTCAGCCACTGAGATGCTATGTCCTAATTCTGTGTTCTTCTTTAAGAGATCTTTCCTTTCATGATGACTAGCTGCAATCCTATCTTCAAGGTTTGAAAGTCTATCTTCAGTCTCTTTCAAGAGGTTTTGCCAGCTTTCCATTGAATTTTTAATTTCCTAGATCTCTGTTTGAATCTGTTTCATGCATTGTAATTCTTTTCTACATTCATTCAAAGTTTCCTTAATTTTCCTATGTTCCTCTTCTTTGTCTATGTCTTATTTAGACCTGTGAACAATTCTTTCAGTATGTTTGTGGTTTCTGCTTTTACATGAGACATTATTTCAGTCATGATTTGACTGCTTTTACAATCTCATGAAGTTGTTTTCTTATTTCTGTTACTATCCACTCAGAGATTTCAGATGTGTGACTTTTGTTTTTTTCATGACTGTATCTCTCAGACTTATTCTGTGTGGGATAGATGTCTCAGTTTGCCTTTTGCACCTTTGATGTGACAATAGCTTAGGTTCCTTTGAACAAGATGATTGTGGGGCCCCAGCCACTTCCCATGTTGGCTACCACTAGGTAGTATAAGGGGATGGGACAGGCATCTGGGTTCTGCTAATTCCAGATTTTCAGGGAGATAGGAGGGCATGGAGAGGGCTTCTGCAGACCTATCCAGCTACACTGTGGCTTCACTAATTATCAGGGATGCATGGAGGTGGGGCTGCTTCTCAGTCTGTGTGTCCACACTGGGACCCCCACATAGTGGCAGACACACAAGGGTGTGTTTGTCTGATTCTGCTGGTGGGTAATGGTTGCCTGAGGAAACCAAGGGCCTCCAATGATGATGTACAGATGCACAAGGCATACCTGGTTGTGTGTCCTTCCTCCTCCTGGCTGCCTGCAGGAAGGAGCCTTCTGGTTTCAGCTTCCTGAGTGTGAAGGCAGATTTTCTGGTTCTCTCTTCCCACACTGGCTGCCTGCAAAATGTGGCCTTTTGGTGGCAGCACACAGCAGGCAGAGATGGATCTATCTCCGTTGACCACACTGGGTGCATGGAAGAAAGGGCCTTCCTGTGGTGGTGCTCAACAGCAGAGGCAGATATTCTGGTTTCCTCTGCCTGTTCTGGGCACACAGAGAAAGGGCCATCCAGTGGTGGTGCCCAGTAGGCAGAGGCAGATCTTCTGGTTCTCTGAGCCTGCACTAGGCACACAGAGGAAAGGGCCTTCCAGTGGCAGCACCTGGCAGGCAGAGACAGATTTCCTGGTTCTCTAGGGCCATGCTGGGCTATACACTATATTTAAACAGGCTTGCATAGAATATTTTTTCTGAATCTGATTGACATTTATGGAACATGATGACATTTTAGTTCTTAAACTTTCATGTGCTCTAATTCAATAGGTAGAAGTAATCAATTTGTCTTGTGTTAAAGAAATGTAAGATACTTTAGGGACTTCTTTGATATATATTTTCTGTATTTATTCTGGATCCCTGTTCACACTGAATGATGTGTCTCTTTTAGCTGCACCCTTTTCTGAAGAACATCCAATTTAGCAATCCTGCTGGAGACCAAGTAATCTTGAATGATAGAAAAAGACTGGATTCAGAGTATGATATTCTCAATTTTTGGAATTTCCCAGAAGGCCTTAGACTTAAAATTAAACTAGGAACATTTTCTTCACTTGCTCCACATGGCCAAAGAATATGTTTATCTGAAGATGTCATAGAGTGGGCCACAGAAAATACACAGGTTTGTTGGATCTAATCATGACCCAATTCTTTAGCTGCACATAAACTGCATATTGTCATCACAGTTGTGCTTTAAACTTGCTCATGAAATGGCCAAATTTTGCTCACATGGAAATTTAAAAAGTCAACTTTAATTTGAAAAAAATACTGTTTATGACCTTTTTGGTGAGTGACAAAGACAAGCATTTGCTTAACTATATTTTTGTAGATATATGTTTCATGTCATGAAAATAAGTTTGGCACTCAATAAAGTAGATTCATTTATGTGTGTATGAAAATTAAGTTTATCCATGCAGCTCTGCAGAAGTAAGTACAAGTCTAAGAAGTTACCACTATATTTTTCCTTAGACTCCCCGCTCAGTGTGCAGTGAGAGTTGCA
Source organism: Dolichotis patagonum (assembly GCA_004027295.1). Taxonomy (NCBI): domain Eukaryota; kingdom Metazoa; phylum Chordata; class Mammalia; order Rodentia; family Caviidae; genus Dolichotis; species Dolichotis patagonum. The sequence continues at coordinate 4,451 of PVJX010041641.1, forward strand.
ATCCTGGATTTCGAAAAAGCTCTCAGGAGGGAAAGGCTGCCTGTTGTTTTGATTGCACCCCTTGTGCAGACAATGAGATCACAAATGACACAGGTAGGAGCATGTCCTGGGGACACATTGTCATTCTATTTTGTATTCACTCCATCCATCCACAAAGTGGAAAACTTTGCAGAGAACATTAGTGAAAAATTGTTTCCTTCACTTATCAAATTATTTGTTGTATTGAGTGCTATTGCCTGGTTGGAATACACACTTTTCCCTTTGAAATGCAGTATAAATTATTTTTCTTTCATCTATTCTTAATTAGATTTAGAGGTTCTATTTGATTCATATCTTCCTGGAAGAGTTAAAAACATCAGACTTCAACAATATGTGTACACCAATAATTTATTTTTTAATGAAAAGGAAATTGAAAAATGAAACCAAGATTCAAAACAGGATTGTAGGACAGTTACAATAGCTGGTACTTTGCATATTGTTGTCCTCATAGTATTATTCAGAACACAGGATATAGGCATAGTATCTTGTCTAAATATAATAAGATAAATCAGTCTTTTCAAAGAACAATGAGAACCTAATTTTATAACTATCTTAACAATCTTGTATATACATAATCTTTCATTTTTCTTTTCTTTCCTGTTTTTTCCTGTTTTCCCCATTCCCTATCACAGTTTCTCTTTTCAATTGAATAGGTTTTTTTTTCCAATTCACAATATATATTGTACCTTTCTGATCTGATTTACTGTTTCAGTTTCTCACAATAATAGTGAGGCAATGCAATGTTTATACATCTGGTTCTGATTTATTTCACTTATGATTATGATCTTGAATCGCATTCATTTACCTATAAAAGTCTACATTTTATCCTTTTTATGGCTGAGTACAACTCCATTGTATTTTTTAAAATCACTTTTTTATCCATTTCTAGGTTGGTGAGTGCTTATGTTGTTTGCAAGATTCAGCTATGCCAAATTGTCCATACCCATGTTTATAGAAGCACAGTTTGTCATAGTTAAGTCTTGGAAACACACAAATGTCCAAAAACTGATAAATGGACAAAAAAGATGTGGGTTGCTTTTATAGCATGGAATACTGCTCAATCATGAGGAAGAATAAACTTGAGACCTTTCTAGGCAAGTGGATTCATCTTTATTTCAATCTTAACTGTTAAGTGTAATAAGTCACACATGCCTGTGTAAATATCACATTTTTTTCGCTGTTGTGAGATACCAAAAGTATAAAGAAGGCCATGGTGTGTAAAAGGCATTGTGAAAGAGGAAGAAACTATTCAACAGAAAGAGGAATTATAGAGAGAATGAGAGAAAGAAAGTAAGGTGGAAGAAAAATGATAAAAGGATAAAATGGAAAGAAAGCTTTGTAAATAAGGAGTGGAAGAAGACTTGAGGGGGAGGAGATGAAGTTAGGGAAAAAAGAAGAATCAGGATGCATTGCACACAGGGACAAGTTCCTCATAATGAATGTTGTCATTGTGTACATCTCAAATGTACCAGTACACTTAAGGAGAAAAATTACAAAACATAATACATAGACATGACTATGACTTTCAAACATGATATGTCCCCTTGTATGAATCAAGAAACACCTAGAGGAGTCATGAAGCACAGCTCTAGGTGTGACTGGAGATGACTGACTTGAAAGCCAGGAAACTGAGGAGGGAAAACCCACCCCAGATGTGGTTTGGTTATAAGCTGCATGGAATCAAAGGGGAAAGAAAAAGGAAGTGTGCCTACTTTGAATAATAGACTTCCTGACTTCCTGAATAGATCTCCCCTTTGCTGCCATCCCCTTTGCATCTGCAGGACTCCAGTTTCTTCATCACCCCAGTGCAGACTTACACTGCTGCTTCTCCTGGGAGCTTCCAGGCCTTCAGTCCTGGGCTGGAGCTGCATCCTCAAATCTTCCTGTACTGTTGCTTCCATATTCTTGGATAGAATAGCTACTGCAGTCCTCTGGGTCTCCAAAATGAAGGCCATTGTGGATTCTGCCACCCCTCACGCTGTCAACCTAAGTAATAAATCCCCTTGCCTAATTAAAAAGAAATAAGGTCTATGGTTAAGGGACAGTATATCATAAACAAACTCAGTTTACAAAATGATATTAAATGCCCAAGTTCCTAGGAAAAGAAAAATGATGCTAATAGATAGAGCCATATATTGTAATTGGATATCTCTCTGATTTACAAACAAAAAGCAATGAAAGAATTTGTTGCCAAATTAGCAAGAGAAAATTCCAAGAGAAATAATCAAACATATAGTATATGTGGTATCCTATGACACTTTATGATTTTTCTTCCATCTGTTTTTTAAATTAATTTTATTTGCATAATTTAGATATACATAAGAATTACATTCATTACAGGCAATATGTTCCTGTAATGCTATGTCCTGATTCCTCTTTTCCCAAATCTCCCCCTCTCTTCAACCCCTCTTCCCTTCCTTATTTACAAACCTTTTTTCATTTTATCTTTTGTACCTCATTTTTAAATTTTTGCTTTCATTGCCTCCACAGTACCCCTTTTCTTCTGTACAATTGCTTCCTATTTCACTGTATCTATTATATATTTTTGTTTTTCCTTAGAAATTCAGTTTCTTATACCAGAGAGACAATGTGATATTTACACATGTGAGCCTTATTTTTTTTACTTAAGAATATGTTCTCAAGGTGTATTCATTGACCTATAAATGTCTCTAGTTTTTCTTTTTAAAGTATGAATAGTATTCCATTGTATTTAAAACATATCTTTTTTAATCCATGCATCTATTTATGTGAATTTGGGTTGTTCTTAAGATTTAGCTCTTACAAACTGTGCTTCTATAAACATGGGTCCATAAATTGCTGCTGTATAGTGCTTTAAATTCTTTGGAAAGATGCCACAAAAAGGAATAGTTGGATCCAATGAAATATCTAGTCCTAATTATTTGAGAACTCTCCATACTGATTTTCACAATGTTTGCACAAATCCTCACTCTCACCAAAGGTGGAGAATTGTTCTTTTGTTCCTCAGCCCCTACAGCATTTGCTATTGGTCAATTTGTTATTAATGCCCATTGTTTCTGGAGTGAGGTAGCATCTCAGCATTGTATTAATTTGCATCTCTTGAATGATCAGTGATGTTGAACATTTTTTCATGTTTTCCTCTACCATTTGTACTTTTCTGAGAAATATCTGTTCATCTCAGATGTTCATTTTTTGATTCAGTCTTTCAACTTGGGCAGTCTGATTTTTTGAGTCTTTATATGTTGTTGATATTATTCCTTTTTCTGATGAACAACTGGCTAACTTTTCCAACTTTTATGGCACACTTCAACCTGACTATTACAGTTTGTGTCATGACTAATGCAATAAAGCTAAAAAAGCACACACACAAAATATATATCAGAAAGAAAAATAAATGAGGGTTATTAATTTGTAATGATATTAGTTTAGAAGTACAAATCCATGAAAATTAATAAACTGATATTGCATTTAATGGTGATCCAATACAAGACTTAAAAAAATGACCTGTTTCTACACTTCATTGATAAGTCACTCATAGATGAAATTTTGAAAATTCATTTTGCACCATTTAAGAATCTTTAAATATGTAGCTATATGTACTATAATCATTTTGTAGATTTTTTTATTTTAAAAAGGATAAAATTAAACACAACAAAACAGAGCACAAGAAAGCAATGTAAGAGACATAAATTTCAAAGCAAGAGAATCAGAGATCTTCACTATCTATCATATTGTCTCTTGTTTTCTTCCAGAGAGTTGTCCATATCTTCACATACAGAGAATTCACATGAAACAACATAGTATGGAACTGAACTGAACAGGATGAGGAAGGCATTTTAGGTCTTCAGGATTAGATAATAGGGAAGCCAAGAATAGCTGTCATAGTGTCTCCCATTCTTTTCATAATAGCTGTCCATACATTCATGTATGTTGAACTTAAACAAAACAAAACAGGATAAAATCACTCTGAACAAAGAATGATAGTATTGCTGGATAGCATCACATCATGATGCTACAGAATCAGCACTTGGTACTGTAGTGTCTCATTTCCTTCAAAGTAGTTGTTCATTTCATCATGCATTATATAATTGGTTCTCATAAACTGTTTATAAGTTCTACACATCCATGAGTCTCTACATGTATATCTATCCTTTCTGTATTAGAGAGAAAAACAAAACAAAGCAAGACAAAACAAGACAATTCCTAGAAAAGCATGAAGCAAAAAGTCATATAAAATCACAGTACAAATGATCTACAATAGTTACTATGAAGTCTCAGCATTATAAACAATATTAATAAAAACAAAACATTGGACACATTATAAGACTTCAAAAACAGGTAATAATCAAACCAGAATTGTTATCCTAGTGAATCTTGTCATCTTCAGTGTAGTTTCCTATACTCTCAAATTTGATACTATCAATCATAACAGATTCAAATAAAATCAGTCAATACAAAACAGCAATCTAACAAACCAGATTCAAATAAGATCAGTCATAATAAGACAATGTAAGTTATATAGGGCTTCAGATTAAGTTAATAGGAAATTAAGGATGATTACCATAATATATCCTGCTATTTTGGGGATAGCTGTCTGTGCCCTCAAATCTAGTGCAAGTAGACAAACTGGACCAGAATATAATCCATCTAAAAATAGTGGTGAGAATAACGTAGATTTTTAAATCCTGTTACACTATTAACAATATCCTCTGCTTTACTTTTTTAGACAATTCCTCCGCTTTCACTCCCACAGGGTGCACTGCATATTTTGGATACCTCCAACTCCCTCAGTTTTTAGATTGGGGGAAGCAACTTGCTATTTACCCTAACTGGATCTGAATATTCTGACTCCTGGTCTTGATCTTGAGTTGTATCCTTTTACCTATAAAAGCCTCAAGGTTTCCTTCGTTAAAGCTGTGTAGTTCTCTACAGCACAAAAGTATCATGTCTTTTCAACCTATCTGCAGGTGCTGGTCAAGTTGCTCCTGTTTCTCTGTTTCCCTCTCACATAGAGCATTGTTTTCTCATATTTGACTTTCCTTCCATAAACCCTCTTTCAGGTTAATTTTGTTTCCAATGCAGAGCATCTTGATGCAACCTATCTCCTGATCTACTCTGCCTGTGCTTCTTTTTGTTAGTCTATAAAGGCCATCTATGTTAGAGATTACAGCCAACCTTCTCTGCCTCATTTATGCTATGCTATTTTTCTGCCATTTGTTGTCTGCACTCTCCCTTCATTCGACTGTCTGCCCCATTCATTGAGGCCTCTCTGCCACTGTTCCTGAAATGCTCGTATTCTTTTTCTCTTTCTCTAAAATGTCTTTCAGTATTTTTTGTAGGGTTTGATTGGTGATCACAAATTCCCCCAGTTCCTCTTTGTCGTGGAAGCATCTTGTTTCTCCATTAATTTCTAGAGACAGTTTTGCAGGATACATCAATCTGGGCTGGAGGCTGTTCTCCTTCATGGCTGAATTACTTCACTCCAAGCTCTTCTTGACTTGATGGTCTGTGTCGAGAAGTCTGCTGTGATTTTGATGGGTTTTCCTTTATAGGTGATCAGTTTCTTTTCTCTGACAGCTTTTAATATTCTGTTCTTATGTTGAATTTGTCAGATCTCGATTATTATGTGTCTGGGTGTAGCTCTATTTTGGTTGTAGGTGTCTGAAGTTCTGGATGCTTCATACATCTGCCTATCATTTCCTTTTGTTATACTTGAGAAGTTTTCCTTAATTATTTCTGTGAATAGCCTTTGTAATTCCTTTGTTTTGACTCTTGCTTTTTCATTCACATTTTTTATTCTTAGGTTATAAATCCTCCTTTCATGTCCTAGCCTTTGTATTGTTACTTCCTGTTTCCTTGTTATTTTTAAAAGACCTTTCCTTTCATGATAACACATTGAAAAACTGTCTTCAAGTTTCGATAGTCTATCCTTAGTTTCTTTCAAGTAGTTTCACCAGCTTCCAATGGAGTTTTTAAGTTTTCTGGTAATCTCTTTGAATCTGCTTCATATATTCTAGGTTTTCTTTATGTTTTTCATCAAACATTTCTCTCCTTCTTTTGTGTTTCTCCATTCTTCCATCTGTGTCTTCTTGAGAGGTGCTCAGCATTTCTTTTATTAATCTACTTATATCTTGCTTAACTTGAATTAATATTTCAGATTTGAGCTCATCTACGAGGTCCCAAAGGTATCTCTTTATGTCTGCTGATGCTGTGTTTAATGTTGCATGTTTGCTGCCCTCAATCTCTTTTGTATGTCCCTTTCTTGGATCAATATTCTCAGGGTTGGGGGCTGGGATCTTTTTCTTATTTTTTCTCTTGTCATATTTTTGGTTCCTTCCATACAAGTGTACAGTGGAGTTCCTAGCCACATTCCCTGTTGATTACAGCTCCTCTAAAGTGTGCTGGCTAGGGGTTTCTGTGCTTTCCAGTCCACTATCTGTCACTGAGGTGCAGGCAGTGGCAGTGTACACTGGCCCCTCTCCTCCAGGCCTGCCAACTTCATGGGCCTTCATTGTGTCAGTGCATGCTGCACCTAGGGAATCAGTTTGGTGTGACTTATTAGGTCCTGGTCAGGGGTGTGACCCAGGCCAAGCAGATCCCACCAATCTGCTCTGGGAGGGGAACAACCAACTGAAGTCACTGCCATTCCCAGTTTGGGCCCATCCTGCCCAACTCCAACATGTTGTCCAGTTTGTTGCCCCTTTCCTGTGGGAGGATCTTATTCTTAGCACTCACCGTGGGTGAGTGCCAGTCACTCTCTGGCTGCATTCTGTGTTGGACTCCCCAACTTCCGACATCAGTGCACCAATTCACGGTGGCTCCAGGTAAGTTGCATGTGGGGCTGCTCAGTTTAATGCACGGGACTGCTCAGGCCAGTCGTATCAGCACGGTTTACGATGCTCAGGCTATTCTTGGCAGCTCAGCAAGAGTGCCATGATCCCTGATCTTAGCTTCTATAATGGTAGCCCTGGGACTTCATATTTGAGTTCTTTTCCCTTCAGTTTCTCCCTGGTTTGAAGGAATCCATCTACCTCTCTCCAGATCTCTCCAGGATGTTTTATTCTGGCATTTGAGCTGTCTCTCTCAGAGAGGTTCCCTATCCTGATGATTAATGGTCCACCATCTTTAGCCTCCCCCATACTGAAATCATTTTGATAGTTACCATCACCAAACATTTAAAATGCACCTTAAACTATAAAAAGTAAACATAAACTTTGAATAAAGCATGTTCATAAATAGAGTGGTTCAAAAATGATACTATTTGACATATGATTTTTTTATTTAAAGAGAAAAAAAGCAAAACAGAAAAAAGGGTAGAAATAATACAGAATTTCAAAAAAAATTAAGAAATGACTACTTGATAAATTACATATTGTCTTCTTAGAAATAGTTGTTCATGTTACAAAATTCAGGCATACAGAGTGAACAAACAGTGAGGCTGTAAACAGTTCTGTTCAATGACCCAACAAAAACTTGGTAATGTGGTTATCAATCCCACACACTTAAACATACATGGAGTTATATCCTTTAGCACATTTTCTTTTCCTCCTTTTGCTTTTTAAGTACATTATCTGTTTAGTTATATCATGTTTCAGCTTGCTCAGTACCTTTTTGATCTGTTTTGTTGTTGGTATTTCCTTTTTAATCACCTTATATAATTCTGTTGTTTAGTTTTTGAGTTTCTTGTCATCCATGTCACATGGATCAGCTTTGATGGAGTTGGGAGTTTCTGGAGGTATTTTGTTACCTTGTTTTCTCATGTTCTATTGGTATATTTTATTTAATTTTCATTAACTTGGGGGTAGTAATATACAACAAAACAGGATGGAATAGTGAAATTGGCACAGAACATCACAGCAGGTCACCAGGACAACAATAATAGGCACCATTGTACATCTCATTATCTTCAAAATAGTTGTTCTTCTATTAGGTACAGCAAAATCAAAAGAAATACAAAACATTATAGAACACATCAAAACAGAATATTGAATAGAACAACACCATTAATCAGGACAAGCAAAACATCGATAAACATGTCTGCCTTCAGAGATAGTAGAAGGAAACTCCCCCCACTTGCTGTACCACATATAGTCACCTCCCAAGAGATACCCAGATCCCTGGATCCTGATTGTTAGTGGGGTGGTGGGAGATATGGTATGTTTTATTCTAAGCCTGCGCCCCGGTAGGCAGCAGGCTGGTTACTGGTTGGCTCAGCACCCTAAGTTCCAACATGGCACGGATCTCAGAAAACGCTGTTGCTTCTTTTTCCCCACCCTGGGGTGGCCGCGGCTTGTCAGACCACAGTCACTTACCAGGGCGGCAGGCTGGTTACTGGTTGGCTCAGCACCCTAAGTTCCAACATGGCCCGGATCTCAGGAAATGCTGTTACTTCTTGTTTCCCCACCCTAAGGTGGCCGCGGCTTCAATATTTTTCTTTATATGTATTTCCCTGAGATTTAGCAAATTAGGTTGGTTTCCTAATATAGGATTGCTCATTGAATGATAACCAGGTGAATCACTTATAAAGTTTTGATTTAGATTCATAGATCCTTATTATTTTAAAAAACATTTTTCTATAAATATGGCAGATATAAAAGGAAAATAAATAACAGTACCACTAAGTGCTGCTGTTATTCAGGAATTATGCAGTTTGTATTATTTTGGAGTTATTCTGTGTACTTCATTCAGTCATTTTATGTCTGTAATAGAATTGAAAAATAAGGTGTGGAGATGCACTCCTGGAATTCAGTGTACAGAAGTGAGGCAACTGCCTTTTAAGTCTGACCAAAGACTTGGCAATAAAGAGATGTAAGAAGATCCTAACTTAAGAAAATAAAATTTAAGTGGGTTGGGAGTCTATGTCAGTGAAAAATTTGAGTTCAATCCTAATGATTCAAACAGAAAGAAAAGCAAAACAAAATCCAAAAAAAAATAAAAATAAATATGATAATTCAAATCCAAAGTGTTTTGGGGTATGGTTCTGTAAATAACAAGGAAATCATAAGCCTATATAAGTGACAATTTATTTTCTTGTAGATATGGACCAGTGTGTAAAGTGTCCAGAACATCAGTATGCCAATTCTCAGCAAAATCATTGTCTCCAAAAAGTTGTAACATTTCTGTCTTATGAAGATCTTTTGGGAAAATCTCTGGCTGGCATTGCCCTCAGTCTCACTGTCCTCACAGCAGCTGTCCTTGGGCTTTTTGTGAAGCACCGAGACACTCCCATTGTCAAGGCCAACAACTGCGTTCTCAGCTACACCCTGCTCATCTCCCTCACCTTCTGTTTCCTCTGTTCCTTGCTTTTCATTGGCCGTCCCAACACAGCCACCTGCATCCTCCAGCAGACCACATTTGCAGTTGTTTTCACTGTGGCTATTTCCACTGTCTTAGCCAAAACCATTACTGTGATGTTGGCCTTTAGGGTCACTGCTCCAGGAAGAAGGATGCAGCAGTTGCTGATATCAGGGGCACCAAACTACATCATCCCCATGTGCTCTCTGATCCAACTCAGTCTCTGTGGAGTGTGGATGGGGACAAACCCACCCTACATTGACACAGACACACACTCTGAATATGACCACATCATCATCATGTGCAACAAGGGCTCCCTCACTGCCTTCTACTCTGTCCTGGGATACTTGGGTTCCCTGGCCCTGGTCAGCTTCACAGTGGCTTTCCTGGCCAGGAATCTGCCTGACACATTCAATGAAGCCAAGTTCCTGACCTTCAGCATGCTGGTGTTCTGCAGTGTGTGGGTCACCTTCCTACCTGTGTACCACAGCAGCAAGGGGAAGGTGATGGTAGCCATGGAGGTCTTCTCAATCTTGGCCTCTGGTGCAGGGCTGCTGGGCTGCATATTTGCCCCTAAGTGCTACATTATTTTATTCAGGCCAGAGAGAAATTGTCTAACTGAGATCAGGAGCAAAACACATTCAATGAGAAAGGGAGAGTGTTTTCATTAAACGTATTTGTTTTCTTCAGTAGAGTGAACTTCAAGTCAAAATGAACTATGTTTGAAATACAGCATTTCACTGTACTTTAGAAGTTATATCCATAACTGATGTCTCCTTTCCTAGTAGTATA
>PVJX010041642.1:0-14549 GCA_004027295.1 Dolichotis patagonum
ATGATAAACTACATTAATATACTATAGTACATTTATTCCATTGATGAAAAAACATTGAAGTTATTAGCATTTGGTGATACAAACTATATTATATTATGAATATTTGTGTTTATGTCTTTTGGTGAGCATATGCATGGATATGGGGGATGTATACACAGATATATAATTACTGGGTCATAGGATGTGCAGAAATTTAGCTTTAGTAGCTACTATTCAAAGAGATTGTATCAACATACAATTCTACCTGTCACCAAATAGGGGAATAATGTCCATGTTCATGGGGTCCTGAATAGAAAACTGACCAGGATACCCAAAAAGAGGAGTAATATCAAAGATTTATTGAAAATGAAAATGAACTCCACAGATTGGGATCAGGACAGGGAAAAGAGCTCAGAGCCCTGAAGAGGTTTGGTGCTGAGCATTTTAAGCGTTAGTATTTGGGGTTGGATTGAGGAGTTGGTATGACGTCTTGCTCTGAGCAATGAGCAGCTTGGCTCCACTTGTCCTTCAGTTGGTAGAACTTTGGATCCTTTATGGACCTTGAAGGAACTGTCATGGTATTATGGCAGCTCAGGCCCATGGGGTGGGATGGGATTGTGGAAGAGGGTGTGGACAGGGGTTTGTATGTGTGCAGGGGGGAAGGAGTCAAGCCACAGGAATCAGGGCCAGAGTTGACAAAGGGTTGCTGAACTTCACTAAGTGGATGCCTTGTGTATGAGCTGGGTCACCTGATTAATTTCTCCTGTTGTATTTAGAAATGAATATCCTAGCCATGGATTAAAGTTTAACTCAGAACAAGGATGTATCTCAGAAAATCAACTCCAAGATAGGCCTTCCCTTGTCTTTTCAATCATTTCTCAGCTATCTCCTATTTCACACTGACCACTAACAAGAGTATCAGTTGTATCACATACTCACCAGCATGTGAAATCTACTTGTCTTATTTTAGCCATGTCATTGGATATGTTATGGTACTGAAGTGTTAAACTTCAATTTCCTAATAATTAATCAAGTGATTCACTATTGCATGAAATTTCTTCCAAAGGTTTTGTTATTTTACTTTTAAAAATATAACCTTCAATATATATGAATGATATCAAGGGTTCACATCTAGTTTTTCCTCTATGTCCAATTAACTCTAAACCACTAACTGCACTACCATTGTCATTGGCCGTACAGATGGTGTGTATATGGACTGTGTGAGACTTGGTTTTTAGATAACCAATCTAGTAATAAGATAGAAAATGAATGGAAAGAACAAACATGGGAGTTGGCAGACCAGGCCTGAAGACTGTGTAATAGTAGAGGTGAAATATAATGGCTTGTGTTGGGCAGAACGCCAACAGCAATGGAAAGGGAAAGTCCCATTTGACACACTTTCAGGATAAACATATGTTAAATTCAGACTGAGACCAAGGACAGAAAGAGCAAGGGATCAGCAATACAAAAGTATTTTCACATTCCTAGCTGAAACCTATATGTGAGGTGAGACCATTCACTGAGATGGCAAAAATAGTTTCAATTATGAAAACTGAGTTCTTAAGAATTTAAATTTTCCAGGCTAGAAGGTTCTTAAAACTTATAGAACTATGACTCTTTCATAATGCCCTGAAATTTTTTTAAAAGATTGAAATAGTTAAATCAAAGACTGCTAAATATATTCTCATTCACTTTCACAGATGACAAAAAATATAAAAAGACAAAAACACTTATTTGTAAGTAAAGGTTACATTAGAAATTGGAGAATACAAATGGTCTGATCTACAGCAAAGGTTGATTTTTATACACATAGCACCATCAACTCCAGCATAGCCATGGCTCACAAATTATCTATTCATGGATCCCAAAAGCACAGCTCAAAATACCTGAGAGGATGTACTTAAGAACTGATTTATATTCATCTCTTCCCATTTCAGTTGAATCCTATAGAACAACCTGCCAAAGTGCTCTACTGCATACATCAAGGTGTATGGAGGCTTTTCCACCCACACTGGACCCAGGGAATATAAGAGCAATTCACTTCCCACTGGTGTGCTATGAGGTAAAATGTAAACTTGGAAGTGATGGGCTGAGAGTCATCACCATATTAATAATTGATGTGTCTACAGCTCATTTAGTCTTTGCATCCCATAGCTAATCTGTCATAACAAATTATATAACTTTCAAATGGAAGCCTTTACACTGATTACCATATCGAGACAAAGAGAAAGCTTGGAAAAACTCGAGGTGGTTTATTATTTGATTGGATGCTATGTAGCAGATTCCCAAGGATGCTGAAATTGGTTTTCAGGTGTGGGACAAAGGGTGCTTTCCATCAGACCAAAAGACAGCTAGGTATGGTCCCCACGCTAATCATCACAGATCCTGAGTGCCTCGTCTGGGGTTTGAGTGATGTCTAAAGGTAAATTGCAGGGTTCTGCTGTCAGTGAGCATGAGTCACTTTCACTGTCTGCTGTTTTGCTGTTATCTGCTGAATACCATCAAGGAATGTTCCATCAGTGATAAAGTACACGGCTGTCCAGGGGCACTGTGGAATGAGTTCAGGGGTTTAAGAATTGCAGTTGGCATCCCAAAGCCAGAAACGGCTCAACTCCAGGCAGCAGCCCTAACTCTCTTTGACTCTTAAGTCAGTTTGTGTGAACAGACACTTCCAGTGGAGTCCAAGCTAGATTCCTAATGACTGTTTAACTGTGTGAATATTGTCTTTAGAGCTTTAACTTTTTCAGATACTTGATCCAAGCTACTGTGCTGTATTGGAGTCTAGAAACATATTATCATGAAAAAAATCATTGTATCTTGAGTGAAAAAAAATGAAGAGGTATTTGATTATTTTTACATACTGTCAACTATTCTCAATGTTTTCATTTCCCTACCATTTATTTGCACAAACTAATTTTCCCTTCAGGGTAACCTCAAGGACTTCAGGAAATTAAAAATTCTTGATCAAGAACTGTGCACTACTGATTTTTACTTTAAAATTCAATGTGAAGTAGTACATTTATACATGCTACTGTGAGCTTAATTGTGTCCCCTAATATGGGCTGTTGATGTCATAACCCTCAGGATATGTGAATGTGACCTTGTTTGCCAGTACTGTCTTTGCAAGTATAATAAAGATAGGATAAGGTTATTCTGGATTAGTGTGGGCCCTGGGTCCAGTGTCTGGAGCCCTTAAAAATTGAGGTATGTGTAGACCCTGATACACAAAAACAGTATCATGTAATGATGGAAATAGAGAGTGCAGTGATGCTTCTATAAGTAAAGGAATGTCAAGAGTTGCTGGTTGTACCAGAAACCAAAAGAAATACAAGAAGGATTCTTCCTTTCATTTTCTAGAAGGAATATACTCTGGCTAACCCTTGCTTTTAGACTTCAAGTCTCCCAATGAAATTCTATAGTTTGAAGTCATCTACCATGTAGTACTTTTTTTACAGAAAACTTAGGAAGCTAATACTGTCTTCAGATTTTTACTACAATAAAATTTTTTTATCTCAAACTTTACAGAAGTTTTCTATTTACTGTCATCGTTAGTCCTTCACTTGACTTTTCCTCAATTTGAATCATGTATTTTCACCAAGCTCCACATCCAAGGTTCCAAATCCTATCCAGTTCATTAGGAGATGTCAGATAACTTACCATATTCTGCCTTGCAAGATATGAAAACAATTGAAAAACACAATTTCTGTATTCACAAAGGTATAGTCTGCATTCCTTGTGTATTTTTTATGTGGCAATTTGTTCAATTTAGCTGATAATTATTCAAGTTTTCTATTTTATACTGTTTTTCTGTCTAGCTGTATCTTGGTTACTTTTCTCTCCTTGCTGAGACAAAATACCTGGCACCCAAAATTAAAGAAGGAAAGGTTTATTTAGTTCACAGTTTGTGGAGGTTTCAGTCCATCATCAGCTGACTCAAGCCAGGATGGCATAGCACAGGGGCAACACTCGAAGGTGGCAGAAGTTAGCAAAGCAACAAGAGCAAAATAGCAGAGAACAAGCCTCTTTTCTTCCCTTATACAGTAAGCAGGCTACTGCCCGCTGCCCCAAGGCAAGTGTAGGAATCACAGCATATTGTGCCCTCCTCTTGGGTAAGCTGAGGATGTTTACAAAGTTAGAATACTGGATCCCTGCTGAGTCTCTTAGTTAAATTTCTAAACCTCTAAAGTTGACACAATGTATTAACCATAACAAGTTGTTTGATCAAGTTAGTTGGTTATTTTCTTATTCATATCCAAAAATATTTTTTTGTTTTTATAGTAATCCTTTTTTTTATTTTAAAGAGAATAAAACAAAAGAAGGCAGAAAGGAGCAGATCAGAACAGGACAACATAGGCAACACAGTACTTTACAAAGACAACCAGACATTAACAGTAGCTATCACAATATCTCTTTCTCTGCTATAGTTGAGCATAGTTTCAAATACAATAATATCAAACATAACAAAATATTATAAAACCATTCAAAGAGTGAAAGAATTACAGGGCTTTCTGAACCAAATAACAGAGAATGATCAATGGGTACTATAATATCTCATTTTCAATAAAAAATTTGTTTATACTATCACACATATTCAAATCCCAATAAGACACAATGTGATAGATAGAACCAATGGTAGTAAAACAATAGAAGCATGGTAGGACTTCTAAGAAGGATGATATTAAATCAGCAATAGCTGTCATAATGCTTTGTTTTCTTAAAAACAGCTGTTCATACTATCATGCATGATAGAGTCAAACAAAACAGAATAAAACCATTCCAGCTGATGAATGAAAACATTGAAAGGCTTCAAAGCTATGAGATGGGGATGCATGCTTGCCATAAAATCTTATATACTCTTATCAACTGTCATACAAGGGAGACTATACAGTATTTATACATGTGAGTGAGTCTGATTTATTTCCCTTATGAGTATGGTCTCAAGTCGTGTCCATTTATTTATAAATATCTCGATGTGATCATTCTTTATAGCTGAGTAGTACTCCATTGTATAAAAATGCCACAACTTTTTTATCCATTCCTCAGTTGATGGGCACTTAGGTTGTTTCCAAGATCTGGCTATTACAAATTGTGCTGCTATGAACATGGGTGCACATATATCACTGTGGTGTGATGTTTTCAGATCTTCTGGGAATATGCCTAGAAATGGAATAGCTGGGTCAAATGGGATCTCCAAACCCACCTTTTTGATGAATCACCAGACTGACCTCGACAGTGGTTGCACTAGTCTACACTCCCACCAACAGTGCTGAAGAGTTCCTTTTCCCCCACAGCTTCTCCAGCACTTGTTGTTGGTAGTTTTTTCTATCCTGGCCATTCTTTCTGAGGTGAGATGGAATATCAGTGTGGTTTTAATTTGCATTTCTCTAATGAATCATGATGATCAACATTTTTTCATGTATTTATTTGCCATTCATATTTCTTCATCTGAGAACTAAGTATTCATTTCAAATGCCCATTTTTGGATTGGGTCTTTGAATTTCAAGGGTCTGATTTCTTTTAATTCTTTATAAGTTCTAGACAGAAGTCCTTTGTCTGAGGGACAATCCATTAAGATTTTTTCCCAATTTATGGGTTTTCTTTTCACTCCACTGGAAATCTCTTTCTACATGCAGAAACTCTTTAATAAGATATGGTCCCAGTTATTGATTCCGGGAAGTATTTCCCGTGCAGTTTGATTCTTGTTCATGAATTCTCTTCCTACCCCTACATCTTTGAGGTTTTACCTATTTTGTCTTCCAACAGATTTAGTGTTTTTGTTTTAAGATTTAGATCTTTGATCCATTTAGATTTTAGTTTAGTGTATCGTGATAGACATGGGTCTAGTTTTAGTCTTCTGTATGGACAGCCAATTTTTCCAGCACCATTTGTTAAAGAGACTGTCATTCTTCCAGCAAGCATGTTTGGCCCCTTTATCAAAGATAAGGTGGTTGAGTGAGTTTGTGGTTGTGGTTGTATCTTCCAATCTATTCCATTGATCTTCAGGTCTGTTTTTATACCAGTGCCATGTTGATTTTATTACTGTAGCTTTGTAGTATAATTTCAAATCAGGGATTGTGATGCCTCCTGCCTTGCCTTTGTTGCTTAGAATCACCTTTGCTATTATAGGTCTCTTCTGGTTCCAGATGAATTTTAGGAGTGATTTCTCTAGATCTATGAGGTATGTTAGTGGTATTTTGATTGGGATTGCATCAAATCTGTATAGTAATTTTGGGAGAATGGTCATTTTCACAATGTTTGTTCTTCCTAACCATGAACAGGGGATGTCTTTCCATTTTCTGAGGTCCTCTTAGATTTCTTTTTTCAGGGTATTATAGTTTTCCTTGTATAGCTATTTTACTTCTTTCATGAGATTAATTCCTAAGTATTTCAATTTTTTTGGATGCTAGTGTGAAGGGTGTGGCTTCTCTTACCTCTCTTTCAGTATTTTTGTTGTTAATGTATAGGAATGCTATTAATTTTTGAGTATTGACTTTGTATCCAGCTACCTTGCTGAATTTATTTATTATATCTAGGAGTTTTTCAATGGAGTTTTGGGGGTCTTCTATGTAAAGTATCATGTAATCTGCAAATAATGATAATTTAACTTCCTCTTTTCCTATCTTTACTCCTTTTATTTCTCTCTCTTGTCTAATTGCTCTGGCTAGTGTTTCCAGTACTATGTTGAATAGGAGCGGTGACAGGGGACATCCTTGTCTTGTACCTGATTTCAAGGTAAAGACTTTCAGTTTTTGGCCATTTAATATGATGCTGGCTGTAGGTTTGTCATAGATGGCCTTTATCATATTGAGATAAAGACCTTCTATTCCAATTCTCTGTAAGGTTCTTATCATGAATGACTGTTGGAAATTATCAAAAGCTTTTTATGCATCCATAGAGATGATCATGTGATTCTTCCTTTTGGCTCTATTGATATGGTGGATTACATTTATTGATTTATGTATGTTGAACCATCCCTGCATTTCTGGGATGAGTACTACTTGGTCAGGGTGAATATTGTTCTTGATGATTTGCTGCATCCTGTTTGCTAATATTTTATTGAGAATTTTTGCATCTATGTTCATTAGGGAGATTGGCCTATAGTTCTCTTTTGTAGTTGTGTCTTTCTCAGGTTTTGGTACTAGAGTAGTATTTGCTTCCAGGAATGACTTAGGAAGAACTGCTTCCCTTTCAATTTCATTGAAGAGTTTGAGGAGTGTTGGCATTAAGTCTTCTTTGAATTTCTTGTAGAATTCTGCAGTGAATCCATCTGGGCCTGGGCTCTTCTTTGTAGGCAAGGACTTAATTACATTTTGAATTTCAGTAATAGAAATTGGGTTATTCAGCAGTTTTACATCTTCCTGATCCAGCTTTGGTAGTTCATATGTATCTAGGAATCTGTCTGTTTCTTCAGTGTTCTAGTACCTATGAGAGTAGAGGTTTTCAAAATAGGTGTTGATGATCTTCTGTATTTCCACTGAATCTGTGGTAATTTCACCTTTTTCATTCCTTATTGCATAAATTTGAGTTTTTTCTTTCCTTTTTTTAAATAAAGGTGCCTGAGGCTTATCAATTTTATTTATTCTTTCAAAGAACCAACTCTTTGATTCATTGATCCTTTATACTGTTTTCTTAGTCTCTATTGCATTAATTTCTGCTCTAATTCTTATAATTTCCTCCCTTGTTTGGGCTTTGGGCTTGGCTTGCTCTTCTTTTTCTAGATGTTTGAGTTGTAGCATCAGGTTGTTTATTTGTGTTCGTTCTGTCTTCCTGATGTGGGAACTCAGTGCAATAAATTTTCCTCTGAGGACTGCTTTCATTGCCTCCCACAAATTCCGGTAAGTTGTGTTTGTATTTTCATTTGCTTGCAGATATTGTTTAATTTCTTCTTTAATTTCCTCTGTGACCCACTGATTGCTCAAGAGTGTATTACTCAGTTTCCATGTATTTGTGAGGATTTTGCAATTGCTTTTATCATTAATTTCTAATTTCATGCCACTATGATCCGATAGCATGCATGGGATAATTTCAATTCTTTTGCATTTACTTAAATATGTTCTGTGGGCTAGTATATGGTCTATTTTAGAGAATGTCCAATGTACTGCTGAGAAGAATGTATATTCTGATGTTGTTGGATGGAAAGCTTCATATACATCTATCAAGTCCATTTGTTCACAGGTATGATTCAGTTCTGTTATTTCTTTGCTGATTTTCTGTCTAGTTGATCTGTCCCTCTGTGTCAGTGGCATGTTAAAATCTCCTGTTATAATTGTGTTATTGCTTATTGGGCTTTTTATTTCTGTTAATATTTGCTTTGTATAGCTGGGTACTCTGGAATTTGGTGCATATATATTTAAGATTATTATCTCTTCCTCTTGAAGTTTTCCCCTAACTAGTATGTAGTGACCTTTATCTCTTTTGATCATTCTTGGTTTGAAGTTCACATTGTCTGCAAACAGGATTGCCACTCCTGCTTGTTTTTGGTTTCCCATTGCATGAAGTACTGTTTTCCATCCTTTGACTTTCAGTCTATGGGTTTCCTTTTGGGTAAGATGGGTTTCTTGTAGACAGCATATGGTTGGATATTGTTTCTTGATCCATTCTGTCAGTCTGTTTCTTTTGATTGATGAGTTGAGGCCATTTACATTAATGGTTATAACTGTTATATATTTGTTTATTGTTGACATGTTATCTTTCTGCTGTTGTATCTTTAGCTTTCCATTCTATTTAATTGTCTACCTTGCTTGGTGGGTTTGTCCTATGTCCATCTAGAATATCTTTCAGTATTCCTTGTAGGGTTGGTTTTGTGGTCATGAAATTTTTCAGCTGTTCTTTGTCATGGAAGTATCTTATTTCTCCATCCATTTTGAAGGACAGTTTTGCAGGGTACATCAGTCTGGGTTGGAAGTGGATTTCCTTTAGTATCTGAAATACTTCACTCCATGCTCTTGTTGACTTCATTGTTTGTGTTGAGAAGTCTGCTGTGATTCTGATAGGTTTTCCTTTATAGGTGATCTGTCTTTTGTCTCTAACAGCTTTTAGTATTCTGTTTTTATGGTGGGTTTCTGATGGTGATTATTATGTGTCTGGGTATAGTTTTATTTTGGTTATGGCTATTTGGAGTTCTATATGCTCAAAGACTCTGGGCTCAACTGGGCTGGCCTCAGGACAGCTTACCACCAGCACTGCCAGCTGCTGAGTTCATATCCACTCCCCTAGGACAGGGGATTGTGCCCCAGGCTTTCTTGGGATGGGCTGGTGATTTGAGCCCACCTTTTGGTCTTTCTTTTTGTCATTTTTCTTTATTTCCTTGGTTTGAGTGGTATTCCAAAGCTTCCTCTGCGTGTGTCACAAATATCCTACTGCACCCTCAGCTACTGGAGCAGTCTCAGCTCCTCTGCAGGTACTTGGCTCCCTTGGGCAATCTACATCCCTCTGCAATCTGCTGGAACCAGTCCTGTATCCCAATAGCTCCCCAGGAAATCAAAAGCTGGAATGTAGATCTCCAACTCTCTCCAGGTCACCAGAACTCACCCCAGGCAACCTCCACCTCTCTACAGACTCCTGGCTCTCAATTGAGATGCAGAAGCTGGGCATTCAGAACTGGGCCTGACAGAGCCCTGGGGGCACAATCCCCTGTCCTAGGGGTGTGGATATGAACTCAGCAGCTGGCAGTGATGGTCGTAACCTGTCCCCAGGCCACCCCAGTTGAGCCCAGAGTCCTCAAGCAAGATTCCTGCCTCCTGGACTGAAACAAGGCCACTGAGCATGGTTGACTGAGGCCCTGCAATCTGATGGACCCAGTCCAGCATCCCAGTAGCTCTCCAGGAACTCAAAAGCTGAAATGTAGGTCTCCAACTTTCCCCAGGTCAGCGGAACTCACCTCAGGCAATCTCCACCTCTCTGCAGATTCTTGGCTTTCTTAATTGAGATGGAGAAGCTGGGATGGAGAACTGGGCCCGGCAGAGCCCCCAGGGTACCGTAAGTAAATAGATTTATCTTCTGGAATTGTGTACTAAGCAATCAACAAAGGGTTACTATCATCATTGCTATTAAAATAATACTATCAGCATTGCTATTAAAATAATTCTCACAGATAATTTTTAAAGTGTCTTTTCACTAGTGTTAGATTTTGTGTCATTTTGTGTCATTTGTATCATTGGCTGCTCTAAGATGTATTATATTGCAAGTTTACAATATAAAATGTAATTTACATAATGGCTTATTAGGAATAAATAACACTGAATTAGTTTTCCATCTTACTATGAAAGATGCTAAATTGTATGTTAGATGAATACAACAAAGCTCTTATGATGCTAGTTTTGCAGATTGATATTATGACAATGTCATTAGCTGATATACAGAGAAAATTCTTGGGTTTGTTTTTTGCATATGTACTGATTCAAACAGGAGATTCTTATGAGTCTTAGAAATAAATACCTTTTTCTAATTTTTTTATACATAATTAAGTTTATTGGTACATTTTAGCTATACATAATGATCATATTTATCATAGGAAATTTGTACCTGTACCAGATATATTGATTTCTCTATTTTTTAAATCCCCTCTCCTCCCTTCAACCCATCTTCCTCTCCCTATTTACAAATATTTGTTTCTGTTTTATCCTTTTCTAAGTCATTTTCCTCTTTTTCCCTTCCTTCCTCTCCCACCCTAGTTCTTTCTTTTTGAGCAATTTCTTCGTGTTTCACAATATCTATTGTGGTCTTTATTTCCTCTTTTAGTTTCTCACACCAAGGAGACAATGTGATGTTTACACATGTGAGTCTGATTTATTTCACTTAAAGTTATGGTCTCAAGTTGCATCTATTTACCTAGAAATGCCTAAAATTTATCCTTCTTTATGGCCAAGTAGTACTCCATTGTGTAAAAAACCCCACATCTTCTTGATCTATTTCTTGGTTAATAGGCATTTGGATTGTTTACATGATTTAGCTACTACAATCTGTGCTGCTATAAAAGTGGGTGCACATATATGCCTGGCACAGTGTTTTTAATTCTTCTGGGAAGATACCCAGAAGGTGAATAGCTGGGTCACATGAGACCTCTAGCTCTTGGCTTTTTTTTTTTTTTGGAATGTCCATACTGATTTCAACAGTGATCACACCATTCTACACCCCCACCAATAGTGGAGATGTGTTCCTTTTGCCCCTCAGCCTTTCCAACATTTGCTATTTGTTGATTTTTTTATGATAGTTACTCTTTCTGAGTGAGATGAAATCTCAGTGTTGTTTGAATTTGCATCTTTCTAATAACCAGTAATGTTGAACAGTTTTTCATATAATTATTTGCTATTTGTATTTCTTCACCTGAGAAGTGTGTATTCATCTCAGATGCCCATTTTTGAAATGAATCTTTAAACTTGGGGGGGGTCTGACTGTTTTCACTTCTTTATATGTTGTAGATGTAAGTACTTTGTCTGAAGGACAACAGAACAAAATTTTCTCCCACTCTGTGGGTTGTTTCTTCACTCTGTTGATGATTGCTTTTGTTGTACAAAAATTTGTTTAATAGAATGAAACCTCAGTTATTAATTCTTTTTATTTCTTCCTGTGTGATTGGGTTTTCTTTATGAAATCTTGCCTATACCTATGTCTTCAACAGTTCTTCCTATACTCTCTTCCAAAAGATTTAATGTTTATGTTTTAATATTTATGTCTTGGATCTATTTCTATTTTAGTTTACTGCCTGGTGATAGACATGGGTCTAGCTTTAGTCTGTGGCATATGGAAAGCCAGTTTTTTCAGCACCATAAATTAAAGAGGCTGTCTTTCTTCAGTTAATGTATTTGACTCCTTTGTCAAAGATTAAGTTTCTGTGTTTGGAGTTGTTTCTTCTAATCTGTTCCATTGATCCTCAGGTCTGTGTGTTTTTTTTTTATCACAGTAGCTTTGTAGTATAATTTCAAATCAAGAATTGTAATGCCCCTTGCCTTGCCTTTGTTGCTCAGAATTGTTACTGCTATTCTATGTATCTTCTGCTTCTCTCACTCTGGTTCCAGGGAATTTCAGGAATGTTTTCTTTAGTACTGTTTTCTAACTTTAGAGGAATATCTGGGATAGATGCTTGCTGTAAGAGTCTACTTTAGCTAACTTTTTTACAAAACAACTCTCTACCATACTTTTTAACTCCTTTTGCATTCATGCGCTGGACTATTTACTATAATTTTTTCTTTTTGGTACCAAGGATTAAACTCATAACCTCATACTTGCCAGGCAAGTGTTTATGCCACTGAGCTAAAGTCTCAGCCATCCCAATCTGAGCTGTTTCTAGACACTGAATTGAGTCTCACTGTTCACAAGTGATCCAGCATTTTCCTTGGTGGTTATGGTCCTTGATGCTATAGGTGACTCCGTCCTTTTACCCAGAATTTAGATGTATACAAAAGCAAATAATTTCATTTTTTCTGTTTCTGTTGTATCAGTAACAAAATACTTGAATTTAAAAAAATGAATTTTGAGTTGTCTCATTTTGTATGTTTCTATGGTTGTTTTGTTTCTTTTGTTGCTTATTTAGATCCTAAAATTAGTGCTTATGAGGATTTGACCTTTTTCTTCTATGGACTGTAATTCCAGAAACTGCCACAATTTATGACTTATTTTTCACATGTTCTTTTGATTTCCACTTTCTAAGCAATAAGAAACTTCTTTGCTTTCAAAGATGATACAAGTAACAGCTCAAAATGAAAGCAACAGGGACAGTAGCTAGAGAATAAATTCTAACTAAAGTCAAAGCTGAAATGCACTTACTGAGCATGTACAAGGTCCTGGGATTAATTCCCAGCATGAACAAAAAATCAAAAAACAAATCAAAACAAAAAAACACCTGGAACAACAACAACAAAAACTCCAAAAAAACAAAAACAAGCAACCAACAAATAACTGGATAAACTGCAAATCTATAGTAAGAAAAAATTTCAAAGTTTGCATTATTTTTTTTTTGAGAACTGAAATTTTGCAAGTTTACAAAAAAGTTTAGTCTTTTTCAGACCTGTTCTTCAAGAAATGTGACAGAAACATGAAACAGATTTATTAGAGACAGATGTAGGAGGCACTTGAGAGCAGAGTGCAGATACTTGGAGATCAGCATTGGATCTATTCTTTTCAAACCCTTACACTAGTCCATCTGTTTTGGCATTACCACCACTGAAGACCAATGCTTTTAACTATTCTGGAAGGGTTCCCTATGGGAGCTGAGATTGGGAACTTGGAATCTAATCAACTTCCCCAATTATTTTTTAATCTTACATGTATTCTTCTTCCTCTCCCTCTTACTCATAAATCTCTTCCTTATCCTATCTTCTCTCCCTCCTTCCTTTTCTTCCTACTTTCTTTCCTCCCCCCTTACCTTTCTTCTTTCCCTTCCTCCTTCCCTCTTGCCCTTTACTTCTCTCCTTGTCCTTCCTGGCTGCCAGGAAGTGAGCAGCCTTTCTCCACCATGCCATTCTGCCTTGATGTGTGTGCCTCACAACACGCCTAAAAACAAAGGATGAAACGGACCATGGACTGAAACTTCTTCAATTGTGAACAAAAATAAAACCTTCATCTTTTAAGTTATTTTCTCTGGGTATTTTATCACAGTGACCAAAAAATGACTAAACATAACGATTAAGTACCACTTTCACCCATGTTCTTTCACGTTTGTAAATTTTGCTGTTATGCAATCCTCCATTTCTTTTTATCAACTATTTTGTTCTCTCCAGTGAGATCAGTGCTATGAAAACTGTTTTTTAGTTTTATATTCTGTTCTAATATTTAGAGAAGGTATTTTTCATAAGCACAGAAGTTTAGTCTTTATCATCATCATCATCATCATCATCATCATCATCATCATCTTCCTTACCTTTTTATGCCATGCTAGACACCTGAAGCCAATAGGCATCTCCTTTGTGATAAAGAAATAACACAAAATCTTCAGATAAGGCATGACAAGTAGAGCCACTGTAGAAATTAGTTTGAAAATCTCCATAATGAAACCCTTCAGCAAAAAAGTGGGTCTGAGAAACCGAGCCACCCACTCTGACCATCAGTACCCAGTTTATAATGCTGCTTCTCCCCCACAGGACATAGGCTGTGTCTCTGGAGTGCTGGCTCAGGGAGTCTTCAGCTAGTAGAGGGACATGAATCAGACCTTGTCATGATGAAATGGTGACCAACGATAAGGCTGAAATGTCCACTACAGGCATCTTCTGAGAACTGACAAATATTCAGTTGTCTAGGCTTCAATTGTGAACAAAATATCCATTTAAAACCCCCCTACATGAAACTGTCACACACAGAGCACTGAAGGTGTGTATATGATTTAATGTGGAGGAGGAGCATGCTTTTGATTTGACATCATGAAATGTAAGGCATTGTAGGAATGATCAGGTGTTATAGGAATCATACGAAGCATTGTGTTTTTAATGATGCCTTTTAAATTTTTTTCTCTTGTCATTTTTTATTAGCTCTTGATATTTACCAACCTGTAACTTTCAATAATGTATTCATTTATTAATTATCAGTCAATAGCTTATAACATTCAATAATTCACTCATTTGTTAATTATCTATCAA